>CAIGRF010015236.1:33305-45691 GCA_903798235.1 Fraxinus ornus | reverse complement strand
TTACCAAACTGTGGTGCCGATTTACCTTCAATCATTTGGTCGATGCCGACTGAACTAAACAATTCTTTCATCATCGCCCAGGGAGGTGGTTTGACAACAAATTACCTAACACCAACGGATCAATGCAATAGGACAAGAGAATATAGTTCATCACAAGAATAGAGCTTCAAAGATAATCATAGATGTCACTGAAAACAATAAGACCAGATATTTGTTTGTTCCATAAAAAACAAAGCCGCAATGCCTTCCATAATCATACAAGGATGTGCCATACTCAGGATGAAATTTCGTTGATGTATAAAATAAGAAATAACGCGTCAAAACAAACTTTGAAATAGAGTCTAGAGCTCAAATGTAGAATGTCAGTGTAATCTCACGATAGTATGCAATAGCATTACTTTCAGATATTGGGCCATCAAGGTAGAGGTGTCAATTCAGGTGGTCCGGGTCGGGTCGGCCCGCCAACATATGAACCCAGTAACGGCCAGCGTGAAAAAAGCCCGCCCGCTACGGGTTCCGGGCCAGTTCTGAGTTGGCCCACAATTGTGGACTGCAACCTAAGCTCGCCAGCTGACCCATCCGGGTCGAGCCCATGCAGGTCACGGGTTGTTCCGAATTGGCCCGTATGATTGTATAAATAAAATTATAAAAATATAGAATTTTTCATATTTATAGCAAAAAAAAATTTTGTTAAATGTAAACTAAAAATTGAAGAAAATGATAGATTCATATTTATACCAAGAAATGTTTACATAGAATTCAAATTTAATGTTACATGAATTATTTATAACTTTACAACGTTAAATTTAACTTAAACAAATAACAACTAAATGCATTTCTAATTACTATTATCAAATATTTATAGCATAAGTACATCACAACTAGGTTGGTACCTACTTTTACTATAATTTATAGTTTAAGTACATTCAAACTAGGTTGGCACCTACTTAATCGCGGTTAACCGCGGCCCGTGAAGGTGCAACCCACGGGTCACACCTCCTTGACCCGTGAACCGCCCACTAGGGTCCCGGGTCGGCTGGTTGTCCCTGGTCTATCCGGGCCGATTTTCACGGGTCTGGTAGGTCCGTCCGTCTTGACACCTCTACATCAAGGGTATCAATAACAAGAATCGACAACAAGAAACTTAGAAGATTAGGAAAAGAAGTGGTAAGGTCCATTTTCAAACACAGTATTATCATATACCTTTCCAATAGGATTCATCTTGAGAAACTCAGGAGTCTGATTTGATACACCCATCTCAAAATTCTTTACCAGTTCAATTTTAACACCACTATATTCCGCTGCAATGAGTGCCTTAAATGTATTTTTGTTTGTTAGTATGACGTGCAAAATCTGAATAGAATAGCAGACAAGTCAAAGAAGCTGAATTGAATAAAATCATACAAGGATATGTTAATATCTTGACATATGCTAAAGAAACATGCAAACTAAAGGAACATCGAGTCCAATATTTCACAAGAAAGAGACAATAAACAAAAGATTCTGGCATTTAGAAAGTCTTAGCCACATAATATAACTTATCATTGAATGAAGTGAAAACAAGTCAAGTGTCATAAATAGAGCTATGTGCTATGACACTTGAATCAACTAAAAAGACGAGCGAACGAAAATGTTCTGTTGGTGTTAAAAGAATGAAAATGAATAGAAATATCCAAGATTTCGTTGACAGTATTTTTAAGGGTAAAATCCCAAGTTCGGTTATGTATAAAAATACAAACCAACATATAAGAGACAAGATTGACCTTTTAAACTACAAGTTTTAATATGGTATTAGACTCCATTATGCTCAAATAAGCAATTTAGTATGATAAAGCTCAACTGAGTATTAGGATTCCAAAATTTGGGTGCTCAAACGAGTCACCATCTTGCAAGGACAGTTTGAGTGAACTTTAGACTCCACTATGCTAAAATGAGCATTTCGAACGAGCCATCATCTTACAAGAACAATTTAAGGGAATTTTAAGATGGGATCCAAAAGTTCTAATAAAGTATCCACAACCTACCTGTAATATAGCTATCACAAATGTCCTGATAAATCTTTTAACATGATAAATCATTAAGTATTGGAACTCCAAAAATTATAAATCTGCTCCACCATTTAATCCAATCCAATCATTAATCAGAATTTTCAGTTCAGTCCAATTAGAGGGAAAAAAAAAAATCATCCTATTCCCCTAAAATACAATTTTAGAAGAATGTTGCGATAGACCCCTTTTTTTGCAACGTTTATTGAGTGTTACGGAAGGTTTTATTTTTCGCAACGTTTGATGACAATTTTAGAAGAATGTTGCGATAGACCCTTTTTTTGCAACGTTTATTGAGTGTTACGGAAGGTTTTATTTTTCGCAACGTTTATCAAACGTTGCAAAAAGAAAAGTTTTTTGTCAAACGTTGCGAAAAAAATCTACTTTGCAACGTTTTTTGAACATTGCAAAATGTCTCACTTTTTACAATGTTTATTGAATGAAGCAAAAAATGAGACCTTTTATTTTTTGCAATGCTTATTTAACGTTGCGAAAAGTCACTTTCTACAACGTTTATTAAACGTCGTGAAAACTTTTGTACTTTTTTAAATTAACACAGGCTGATAGAAACCCAAATTAACCCAAACCCTACTTTTCCTATGCTTCCATCTCTCTCTCTCTCTCTCTCTCTCTCCCTTCTATAGGAAAACCACCTTCACCGCTTCCTTTGCACAATTCACTCTCTTTTCCAAAATCAAAGAAATAGTCATCTTCGCCGCTTCCTTTGCCACTAGATCTTTATTACGGTCATCCTTTGTTTGTAGCATAGCCATCAAGATTGGCTCCCAAGCAAAGGCTACTCGGTTTTCCCTTCAATTTTTTGAAATCGAAGCAAATATGTATCTATTCGTTTGGGGAGTTTTTATTTGTAAGTTCATTTCTGGTCCGATTTTTCCTCACTTTTTTCTAGGTGTTCTTTTTTCGACAAATTGGAGATTTCAGAGAGAACAGAGATTTTGGAATCAAGAGATTTTATGTCAACAAGTTTTGATTTGGGTGTTGTGTTTAGGGTCGTTGAAGCTCTATTCTTGTTCATTTTTTAGTTTTTAATCTAGTCCTTGCAATATTTTTGTGATATTAAAATATATGAACAAGAAATTGAAAGAATTCGTCCAAGAACTTTTTGACGCATTTGGACAGCATCGGAATATCACCAGGGACACCATTAACAACGCTCAGCTAAAAGAATTCTGGGATTGAATATTGGATCAAAGTTTTGATTCTCGGCTTTAAACTTTCCTTGAAATGTAAGGGTGAATCCTCAAAATGATTACATTTGGTGATTTTTATTCTTTGTACACTATGCTTTTGGATATTTGTTCGATTTTATCTTGTAGTTTTGTTGTCGGTTGACTTCATATATGCGTTTTGTGTTAATTTCATAAATGCAGCAATTTCAACGACTTTTCCAGTTTGATTGCAGAATTGAGGATTTAATGAACACCATCACACCAAAAGAGGTTAGTCTCTGTAGATAGCATGCAATACCTTTGGCCTCCTTGAAAGTGAGAAAAACATGGACTGCAAATATGCTCAAAGGCAATCGGAGTTTAGGTTAAAAAATTTTTTTTACTTGAAGTGTAGATTATGATTGATAGCATGCTCAAACTTGAAAGTTCTATTTTTATTTACAACTAAATAGCGAACGTTGTATCTCTAACCAAGAAGATGTTTCTTGTAAAAATATTTAATTGCTCTTTTAATCCACGATTGGTGTATGAAATTCAGACTTCGAATGTAGAAATCATCATTTGTTTACACATTACATTATTATTTTAAGTTTTATCTTAGTATATCAAATGTTTTCAATATTAACACAAATTTTTTTTTTTTCTATATCTGCGCTATTGCATACTCAACTAAAGAGTGTCACGTGCATTACACATGCGTCTTACTAGTAGTGTCAAAAATGGCTCCTGAATTTGTGCACTTGTCTCGGGCATGCTGTATAATATTGTGTTTGTGCTGTGTGAAGAAAATGGATTTTGGGTTGCTGTTGAAACATGAACACTTAAAAGTGATTTTGTCAGCTTATGATATTGCAAAGTAATGTCAATTGTCATCTTGATTTCACACTTTGAAGTTAATGAAGGGGCGAAAAGAGCAAGAAAAAAATACGTACTTATACGGATTAAGAAGTTCTTGAAGTAATTACCATAAAAAAAACTCATGGATTTAGATGGTGTCATAGTTTTCCCTCTAGAATAGTGTTCTTTTTGAATTTGTGAAACCCCTCTGGCCGGTAGAAATGCAACGTGCTCTCACTGAAAACTTAAGCTTTTATTATTAATGTGCAGGTTATATCTACGCATTAAGAAGTGTTCTCCATTTACACAAGACAAAGTGTTTGCAGTGATTTATTCAAGGCTTCACGAATTTGAGTTGTTTTCTAATTTGGTGTGTATTCAAGGCCGGTGGGGCTATTTTACTCACTGCTTAGGATTTGTAGTAGTTCTTTTATTATTATTATTATTATTGAAAATGTATATGATTTTTAGGTGCTTCAAAATTTTGGATCTAGATTTTGTACGAATATTATTACATTTTGCAGTTCAATTAATAATGATTATTGGAGCTATTTGATAGTTTTATCTTCTATCATGTTTTATGGTAGATTTATGTAAATCATTATAAAAATTTAAAATTTTAAAAAAATGTAAAAAGATCTACGGCAACTGTCAAAAAATATTGCAAAAACTATCTTTCACAACGTTCAGAAAATAATGCAAAAAACTGTATTTCGCAACGTTCAGAAAACGTTGCAAAAAATAGTTTTAGCAACATTAAAAAAATGTTGCAAAAAGTCTTCGACAACGCTAAAAAAATATTGTCGTATCCTTCTACTTTATGACTACATCAAGGTTTGCAACACGCACGTTTTATTGAATGTTGAGAAAGACAGTTTTTGTTACAGTGTTCGTAGAATATAGAACTCGTATATGTATGAAAACTTGCACCAAGATAAAGATTACTCACAAAAGATGTTGCAAACATCTATTTCCATGTGAAATTATTCTTGCAGACTGATAAATTTTGATTGACATTTGGAGTTCAAGGTACTATCCCCTAAAATCACTAATTTTCTTCAAGAAATGGGTAGTCTGTATAGCCTACGACAGGATCAGGTACATAAAATGTGTTCCTGTTATAATGGTTGAGGGGAGCATTCAATACGAATCTCTTTGGTAAATCAGGATTAGCCAAGAAGAAACGGCCAAAGGCAACAAGATCAGTGCGGTTTTCAGCCACGGCTTTGTTACCTTCTTCCCTATCATAACCCCCGGCTGCGATGAACGTACCTTTAAACGCCTTTCTCATGGGTACAAGGTTGTTGGGACAACATTCCATTTGCTCACTAAAATTTCTCATCCTTGGCTCGACCATGTGGCAATACAGAATTCCATATTTATTAAGCACTTCAGCCATGTAAAGTCCGAGAGCTTTCGGGTTCGAGTCTCCAGCTTCCATGAAATTCGAAAAGGGAGAAAGTCGAATCCCGACTCTGTAAGCACCTACTTCTTTAGTAACAGCTTCAACTATTTCTAGAGCAAGTCGACAACGGTTCTCCAGAGAGCCTCCATATTGATCAGTTCGGTCATTCACTTGATCTTTGAAAAACTGGTCAATTAAATAACCATGTGCCCCATGGATCTCAACCCCGTCGAAACCTATAAGTTGAAGAAATTATAGCAGTCAATCGAGCAAGCGATAATATGTGAGTATGTGATGAGCATTGAAGAAGTAAAAATAAAAACTTAAAAGTCATGTAAACATAGAATTTAAGTACGGATATTATATATAATCAACTTCAAATCAACCCGTATCCACATTTGACATTCTAAGAAACTAATGACAGGACGATAAAATAATCACCGGGTGATGCATTAGCAGAAACTTCTATCTCAAGTTCCTTGGAGACTAAAGTATGGCTTTTAACCTAAATACTGCTTTGATATTCCTTTTCACATATTGTGGACGAGTTTTTTTTATTTATTTATTTCTAACTTATATTATCTTTATCTTGTTGCCTTTTCTACCTCTGCTTTCTTTTTTTGTTTTTTTTTAACTTAGCACACGGAGATGAAATGCATCAGTAGCATCATGTTATACATATTTTTATTAATAACAAACCTACCAATATCTTCTCCAAGAATTATTCTTTCAACCAAATTATAAATCATACAACCAAATTTTACCAGCTTCTATAGCATTTCTTGCAGCAAGCCTGAAATCATTGACAATTTGAGGAATTTCATCCGTCCTTAGCCGTCGTGGAGGTGAAAATTGATCAACATCAACACCATTAGCTTGAACTTGTGGTGCTAATCCCTTGTCCGTACTAGATATTGGAGCCTTTCCGTTGGGTTGAAACCCTGTAAGGCAGTTTGATAAATAAGTTTAGAGCGGAAAGAAGTCTCGACAGTTAAAAGTGAATAGGTGTTGACCAAAAACCGAAAGAAAAGACGTATCCAAGAGTCACCTGTATTTGAAACCCTCCCTACATGCCAAATCTGGCAAAAGAAGATACCGCCTTTGGCATGAACTGCATCCACAATGGGTTTCCATGCCTCGACTTGTTCTTTTGTCCATATTCCGGGTGTTTCAGGATACCTTCAATAAAGAAGAAAGTGTATAATGAGGAGAGGTTCTCTGAAAGAACATAAATATTTTATATATCATTCTTAATATTCACAACTGTAGAAGTTGATTCTATACTAAAGAGTAAAAGAGTGTATTACCCTTGGGCAGTATCAGAAACTCCAGTGGCTTCTGTTAAGAGAAATCCGCCTTCAGTTGTTCTCTGAGAGTAATATAAGATAGCATGTGGCTGAGGAACATTGTTATAGGATCTCTGCCTCGTAAGGGGTGCCAAAACAATTCTTTGCAAAATAAAGGAAATAGTTCAGAAAATCGTCCTTCAAAAAATTTCTCTAGAAGGAATAAAAAACTAGTAGAAGTAGGTACACATTTTACGGGAAATATTTATTCTTCAAATTTGATAAAAAATTAATAATGACATCTCATTGTCTAATGAGAGATCATTAAACTAACAAAAACCTTCATTAGAACTATTAAGAAAGTTTTATGGTACAGCAGCACCACATAACGTACTACATCACTGCATAAAGCTAGTAACTCAAGCTTCTTACAACATAAGAAAACATCAACAATTCATTTACTCTAATTGTGAAGAACTATTTCCTGCCCTGACAAAGTGATATTTCATATACATAAATGAAGACACGCATGTAAACATGAAAAGAGACAACCGCTACTCGTAAGGGAGTTCATACATCGGTAAATTTTTCAAGAAAGTGTGCAAGAACCTTCTCCTACGAAAATATAAAGAAGCAACTAGAAACTTAGAACATGGAGATCCTGGTTTCAATTTTGCAGCAAGTGTTAGCACGGAGATCTAATCAGTAATTACTCTAAAACACCTTCAATAGCTATCTGATGATAGTCTTGTTTTTTCCCTTGGTCATTTACATTCCCCTTGACATATAATTCAATTTGTAACAAGAGAAACTTGAAGGACTGATTGCAATTACATTTTTTGTGTAGGGCCAGTTCAATTCTAGATCTGATTCCTAACCTGGGACGTATATGCAACAATTTTTTTACAATAAACATGCATCGCTTACTGGCCTCTCGAAATTGTTCAACGCTCAGAGTTTACCCAGAAATATTGTTGCCTCAATGAAAATTTTATGATAGCAAACAAAATAAGATCCTCTATTTCCAAAATGCAATCAAGTAAACATTTCTACGAAAGTTCAAGAAACTCTAGCAATTTTTTTGGACAGTAACGAGGCACAAATTTTGCAGACTAAAAGACTAGTTACTCGTACATTCACAAAACTATCAATTTATCGACTTTCAGAATATACGAAAATGGCAGCAAACTCTGGTTCAAGGGAGTTTGTTTCAAATACTAATTACTGCAAATCTAAATAACGAGTCAATTTTTTCATTGATGCCAAGTTATACAAACATGAACTGAATTTAACACAATTGTTCGAGAAATATACGTATTCAAAATCTCCTACAAAATAGTATACAGTAAACAGAAACAAAGAATCCCAAGTGGGATTTCATTTAAAGCAACCGATTTCTAGAAAATCTACACTGTAACATTCAAAAAAAAAAAAACACCACAATGAAAAGTAGATACCTGTGAGACAGCTGAAATTTTCCCATTCTGTAAGGTGTGAGGAGCGTGATTTGCTCATTTTCTGGTATTTCCTCGGATTTGTTTTCCATTTTTAGGTGGTATAAAATCTGAACTCTTTACTTTCTGTACTTTGAAACAAAAGAAAGGTCGAGATTTTACAGTATTTATATAGGAAACGTGAAGTTTGAATTTCAAATTGCAGATCCTAATAATTATTGACCGGTGGACTAGTTGCCTAAGCAGCTCCGTCAGCAGAATACGACTGCGGTGGCCATACGTGCACGGTGCACTGGCGGTTTCGTTTGACCCAAAGAAGAATAGTCGAATATTAAAAGCTTAAAAGCAATGAATAGGGACGCAGAATGGTGTCTAGTACATAGGGACGGCATTCGAGAAATTCAGGATGGAATCAGGCAAGTTTAGTGAATTTGAGACGAGGATTACGTTTTCCATTTTCTCCTCGTCTCTGTAAGTGATTACGTAATGGATAGTCTACGTTTATGAAATGTTCGAAATTGAGAATAGGCAATGACGCAATGCGTTAGGTTATTTCATCATAGGAGTTGGAAAAAAGCAGATCTCGTTTCTCAGTCTCTGTAAGCGATTACGTAATGGCAGTCATGTTCTCCTGCCCGCCAGAACATTTGCCCACCGCTTGTGTCACGTGGTGATATGAATTTTCTTTTTGGCTTTTCCCCGTTCCCACCTTTCCCTTTTACCAACCCCCAATACACCCACACTCACCCCAGTTGTTACCCACCCCTTTATAAAGTAAATAATGTTTTTTTTTTTATTTTTATCTCAATTTTTGAAATTATTATGAGAATATCAAACGAAATTAAAATATTACATTTTTAATATTATATCGAAGTGCTCACAATCTAATTTCCCCTAAAGGTGTCAATCCGAGTGATCCGAATCGGTCCGCCAACATATAAGCCCGGTAATGGCCCACCTGAAAAAAAGTCTGCCCGCTATGAGTTTCGGGCCGATTTCGGGTCGGTCCACAATTTTGGACTACAACCCAAGCCTGCCCGCTAACCCATCCAAGTCGAGCCCATACGGGTCATGGGTCGCGGTTTGTTCCGATTTGACTCGTATGATTGTATAAATAAAATTATAAAAATATATAATTCTTCATATTTATAGCAAAAAATATTTTTTTTTTTTGTTAAATGTAAACTAAAAATTGAACAAAATGATAAATTCATATTTATACCAAGAAATGTTTACATAAAATTCAAATTTAATATTACATGAATTATTTATAACTTTGCAGAGTTAAATTTAACTTAAACAAATAACAACTAAATGCATTTCTAATTGCTATTATCAGATATTTATAGCATAATTACATCCAAATTAGGTTGATACCTACTTTTACTATAATATATAGTTTAAGTACATCTCAACTCGGTTGGCACCTACTTAACTATAATATTTAATTATTTTTTTTTTTTGGCCGTTTCGCACGCCATTAGAGATGGGAGAAACTAGATCGTGAGCACTTCGATATAATATTTAAAATGCAATATTTCAACTTCGTTTGATATCCCGTAATGACTTTGAAAATTGAGACAAAAATAAGAAAAATCATTTATATATTTTGGAACGTCTTACTTCGACGAGTGCTAACTTTTGCTACGGTTGGCCATTTCGCACGTCGTTAGATATGGGAGAAACTAGGTCGTGAGCACTTTGATATAATATTAAAAATGTAATATTTCAACTTCGTTTGATATCCCCATAATAATTTCAAAAATTAAGATAAAAACAAAAAAACATTATTTACTTTACAAAGGGGTGGGTAACAATTGGGGTGGGTATGGGTGTCTTGGGAGTGGGTAAAACGGAAAGGTGGGAGCAGCTGCAAGGGAAAAAGCCCAAAAAAAAAAATTCATTTCACCGCTAACGTCGTGGCGGTGGGCAAATGTTCTCCTGCCCACCACGGGCAGGAGAACAGGATTGTACGTAATAGATAGTCTACTTTTATGAAATGTTTGAAATTGAGAACAAGCAATGACGCAATGCGTTAGGTTATTTCATCATAGGAGTAGGAAAAAAGCAAATTTTATATTATTCTTGATTGGTACGCATTAAAATTTTCATTCTCATTCTTCTACTCATTTTCAATCACAAATTTTTCAATAAAATAATATTTTTCATTACATCAATAACTTTTTCTTCTTTTTCAACCACACATTCTCCGTCAATCTATTATTTCATAATACATTCTTCTAAAATAATGTGGTTCAAACACACCCTATTGCTCAAAGCTTATTAGGTTGTCGACCCAACGTTGAATATAAATACAAGAAAATTGGTGAAAATAAGAATTCAACCCGTTTTTTAAAAGAAATGAAAACAGTTTTTTCCTTTGTGCCCAAATTTCATCAAAGCTCCGATCCCGAATCGTCCATGGTCCAATCGAGCTAAAATTTGGAGGAGATGTTCACAAGACACAGAGCCACAATCTCAACGGTGGAGATCGGATTTTGAGTTCGAAACATTGGTTAATATGTGTGAACAGTAATCTTATTTGTTGATATATTTTTCCTATTTTATATTGTTTTGCCAAGATCCTTGTTATCTTGAAAAAATAAATGTTGTAATCTCCAATTGTGATTAGAGAAGATTTTGTGTACCCATTATTTGATTGATAGTGGAAACTGGATCCCATGATTTTTATTCCTCCCGAGGAAGTTTTTTCACGTAAAATAATTGCTAGTGTTCTTGTGGTTTGGTGTGATTGGTTTTTTTTTTTTTTTTTCTGGATATTTTAACATATAGAATTATCTGGAAAGACGTTTTACTTTTTACTTTTGGGAGAAGATATTTGCTATATGTTTATTTGTTTGCATCTTTCCTGTCACAATGTTGCATTTTCAAAAGGATATATGTTCGTGACAACTACTCCTATGATAGTTTCAGAAATAGATTATCCAACCATTTAGGCTCGTTTGGTAAACCTTTTGAAAAGTCAAAAGTTACTTTCTACAAGAAGTAGAAGTAAGAGCAAAAACACTGCTTTGAAAATGATGTTTCATTGAAGCACTTGAATCTTTCACTTTCTTTGAACTACACAACAGTCGTGAAGAGATTATTGAGCTAGACCCATCTTCTCAGTAGTGTTTTTCCAAAACTTCAAATAGTGTACGTGGTCGTAAAAGTAGCACACACTATGAGAAGCTCGATTTCACCCAGATAAATCAACAAATTCATATAGGATGTCCGAGAATATGAATCACACGGTATTCTCATCCAGTACCCAAAGAATGCCTACACTGTAGGCGCCCTAACAGCACGAGCCACCACAGAGCCTTCCCACGGCCATTAAAAGCACTCATTCAAGACGAATTTGAAGCTAATAAACCCTCTGAATGTAGTTTTTTTTCATCAACTACAATCAGTTCATTTAGACACTTCATCCACACCCCCCATGAAATAAAAACATCACATGTACTTTAATCGCTGTCATCTCCTTATTTTAAGATCGCTGTTGAGAAAATGCAGGTAACCAAAGTCAGAGTATAGCTTCGAAATGTGGGAATAAAGTCTTTAACCCAACAAAATACTAAGAAAAGCATAAATTGAATATGATGAAGGCCAATACACGGAAAACCAACGTGCAGACAAACATTTAACACAAGTTGAACTTAAATGTACCAAAACACTATGGTTGGGGTAAAGATTATAAATTTTTCAAAACATTCTACAAAATGAAAATGAAAAGGTTCTGATCAGAGGAAGAAAATTGTGTTTGAATCAAAGAGAAAAGGATAATCTAGAAAATAGGAATATAAATTTAAGATAGGCAAAAACTGTTGGAAAATTCTAACGTAATTGGGGTCACACGTAACATTAAAATGTGTGGTGCTATTATTCAAAGTTTATTAGTCAATTAAAGTTATCCACTAAAGATGAATTTTGACTAATGGGTATTAAGTTTCATGGAATTAAAGTGTAGAGACCGGATATTTGTTTCAAATTGATGAGGGGCTGATTTGAATCAAATGAAAGATAATGACCATTCATTATCTTATTCCTATTAGAGGGGTCATGGTCCCCAATTGTTGGTGTTCTTTGATTTCTTTGCATCCCCATCACCAAAGAATGAAATTGAGGAGAAGATCACCAATCAATTGGAAGATCATAACCAATTCAAG
>CAIGRF010015236.1:0-24808 GCA_903798235.1 Fraxinus ornus | reverse complement strand
GTAATGTATTTAAATCATTCAACATCCATCAAACGTGTTTAAATATCAAATTGCAAAAGAAAGAATTAAAAGATCACAAAGCGAGGTTCATCGTTCTCCTAGTACATAAAAAGTCTAGCCTAGCATGAATAAAATAAAAAAACAATAAAAATAATAAAGAGAAGACATTACCCAAAAAATTAGAAATTAGGCTTGAAATCTTGAATCTTGAATGAAATCCCTTGTTCTAGCCATCTTCCTTACTCTTCAATGTTGTTTTTCTCTCTAAGAATGTGTAACCCCTCTTTCCGGACGAGATTAGGGTTATATAGATGTCCAAAGATTGGTTGCCATAAGAGTTTGAACGAAATAAGGAATCCAAAACTTTCATGTCGGAGGTTTTCTATACAACCGCATAGTACAAAATCATGCGATCGCATAGAACAAATAAATTAGCCCAAAAGATTTCGGTAGTGGTCTATGCGGTCGCAATGAATTAACATTATTCGACCGCATAGTGTTGGCATTTTTCTTCGCTAGATATCGTTTAGTATTTTGGTCATATCTTCCACTCCACATGTCCGATTGTAGTGATTCAAGATGCGTTGGAAAGCTAACTCTAAAGGCAACAACTTTTCTTCAGATATCATCTTCCAAATATCGTTTACCATGTTAAAAATGGGTCTTAATATGAGACTGAAAGCCAGTGCTAAAAGTCTTAATGAATAAGAAAGCCAAAAGTGGCTTTACAACCAATAATTCTCCCACTTAAAGTCACATTTACGATAACTCTTCTATCCTTTCTACATTTGTCGTTTGTTCCTAATGGTCTTCTTTTCTTGTGGTAGTGGAACAAGATCACATGTCTCATTTTTATGGAGAGTTTCAATCTCTTCTTGCATTGCTGCCATTCACAGAGAAGCTCCTTGGCTTTTTGTAGCCTCATGGAAAGTTGACGGCTCTCCATCATCTATTAGTAGACAATATGCAACATTTTCCTCTATAATTTACTCTAAGTGCCAAGTTGATTCTCTCATTTCTCGAGTTGACCGTCGAGCTTTTAAAGTTGCAAACTTAGCTTGTTCTTGTTCTTCATGCTCTGGTGCTGCTTTAGAAGAATCTAGAACTACTTGTTCTTGTCTATCTTCAACTTGAACTGTAATAGTCTCTGGTTTCTCTTTTGAAGTGCTATTATCTTCTTTTTTGCAGTTTATCTTCTGCAAATATTACATCTCTGCTGATTTTCACTTTATGGGTAGTGGGATCCCATAGGTGGTACCCATTAACTCCATCAGCTTACCTTAAGAAAATACATTTTCTGGATTTTGGATCCAGTTTTGATGTTTCTTGGGCATTGTACATAATGTACACATGACTTCCAAATGTATGTAAGAAACAATAATCAGTTGACTTACTAGTCCACATCTCCATTGGTGTTTTAAAATCAATTGAGGTTGATGGTGACCGATTGATCACATAACAGGTGGTTTTAACTGCTTCTGCCCAAAATGACTTGACCATCATCACAGTTCTCAACATCGCTCTTGTCAGTTCTAACAAGGTTTTATTCATCCGCTCTGCTACTCCATTTTGTTGTGGAGTGTATGCCGCTGTGAACTGCCTCTTGATACCTTGTTGACAGAAGTTATCAAATTCATCACTGGTATATTCTTCTCCATTATCTTTCCTCAAACACTTGATCTTCTTTTCAGATTCAAGCTCCACTTGCGCTTTAAATATTTTGAAAACTGAAAATATGTGTGCCTTCCTCTTGATTGGATACAACATCTCCTAGAATAATAATCAATAAAAGATATAAAGTATCTTACATCAGAATGGACCAGCTCCAAGAGCCTTACTTTTAGCAGTGGAACTGCTGAACTTCAATTTGTGTTGCTTACTAGTGACACAATGCTCACAAAAGGGTAATGAAACCTTTTGAGCCCTGGAAGAAGCTTTTGTGCAATAAGAATCTTCAAGCCTCATTTCGACATGTGGCCAAGTTTACGGTGCCACATCATCGTTAATTTTTCTGCCGAACTTTCCAACACAGTTGACGCTTCTCCTTCTTGTTGTGTTTCTNCATTTACGATAACTCTTCTATCCTTTCTACATTTGTCGTTTGTTCCTAATGGTCTTCTTTTCTTGTGGTAGTGGAACAAGATCACATGTCTCATTTTTATGGAGAGTTTCAATCTCTTCTTGCATTGCTGCCATTCACAGAGAAGCTCCTTGGCTTTTTGTAGCCTCATGGAAAGTTGACGGCTCTCCATCATCTATTAGTAGACAATATGCAACATTTTCCTCTATAATTTACTCTAAGTGCCAAGTTGATTCTCTCATTTCTCGAGTTGACCGTCGAGCTTTTAAAGTTGCAAACTTAGCTTGTTCTTGTTCTTCATGCTCTGGTGCTGCTTTAGAAGAATCTAGAACTACTTGTTCTTGTCTATCTTCAACTTGAACTGTAATAGTCTCTGGTTTCTCTTTTGAAGTGCTATTATCTTCTTTTTTGCAGTTTATCTTCTGCAAATATTACATCTCTGCTGATTTTCACTTTATGGGTAGTGGGATCCCATAGGTGGTACCCATTAACTCCATCAGCTTACCTTAAGAAAATACATTTTCTGGATTTTGGATCCAGTTTTGATGTTTCTTGGGCATTGTACATAATGTACACATGACTTCCAAATGTATGTAAGAAACAATAATCAGTTGACTTACTAGTCCACATCTCCATTGGTGTTTTAAAATCAATTGAGGTTGATGGTGACCGATTGATCACATAACAGGTGGTTTTAACTGCTTCTGCCCAAAATGACTTGACCATCATCACAGTTCTCAACATCGCTCTTGTCAGTTCTAACAAGGTTTTATTCATCCGCTCTGCTACTCCATTTTGTTGTGGAGTGTATGCCGCTGTGAACTGCCTCTTGATACCTTGTTGACAGAAGTTATCAAATTCATCACTGGTATATTCTTCTCCATTATCTTTCCTCAAACACTTGATCTTCTTTTCAGATTCAAGCTCCACTTGCGCTTTAAATATTTTGAAAACTGAAAATATGTGTGCCTTCCTCTTGATTGGATACAACATCTCCTAGAATAATAATCAATAAAAGATATAAAGTATCTTACATCAGAATGGACCAGCTCCAAGAGCCTTACTTTTAGCAGTGGAACTGCTGAACTTCAATTTGTGTTGCTTACTAGTGACACAATGCTCACAAAAGGGTAATGAAACCTTTTGAGCCCTGGAAGAAGCTTTTGTGCAATAAGAATCTTCAAGCCTCATTTCGACATGTGGCCAAGTTTACGGTGCCACATCATCGTTAATTTTTCTGCCGAACTTTCCAACACAGTTGACGCTTCTCCTTCTTGTTGTGTTTCTCCTTTAAGCATATACAAATTTGCAGCTATCTTTTTTGCTTTTATCACCACAAGCACACCTTTAACTATTTTCATGATCTCATCTTAAATTGGGCTTTGCACCCACTATTATCTAATTGTCCTAAAGACAATAGATTTTTCTTCAAGCCCTTCAAGTGATGTACCTCCTTAATGGTGCTAATTGTACCATCATACATCTTCAATTTGATGGTACCAATACCAGCAATCTCCAAGGCATGATCATCTCCCATGAATATAGATCCTCCTGAGATAGGTTCATATTGGTGGAACCATTTTCTCCTAGGAGTCATATGCCATGTTGTTCATGAGTCCATAAACCAGACTTCGGTGAATTTTATTCTACCTTCAACAATTGTTGTTGCCTTACTGTATAAAATTTCACCATCATCTGAAGTATTTGCTACACAACCATGAGCTTTTGATGTCTCAGGACTTTTTCCTTTGGCTTCTTCATTCTTCTTGAGACTCCAACAATCCATTTTTAAGTGCTCTTTCTTGCTACAATAATGACACTTGGCATTCTTTTTACTCTTGGATTTTGATCTACTCTGATCATGACTCCCAATGGATCTACATTTCGTTGATCTCCCTCTTGTCATCATCAAAGCTTCAGCCTGATGTGAGCTTTCCAATCTATTTTCTTTAAGAATCGCTGCTGCAATATCATCGAAGAAGAGTACTTCTATGTTGTTGGTTATATTGACAAAGAGTTGATCATACGAATCAGATAGATTCTGAAGTAGAATTTCAGCAGTTCACGTGTCTCTATGTTATGCCCCATTGATGTGAGCTGTGAACACCGAGCATTGAGGGTGTAGAATTTCAGCAGTTCACCTATCTCTATGTTATGCCCCATTGATGTGAGCTGTGAAAACAGAGCATTGAGGGTGTTGATGTGGTCGGTCACCGGAATTGACTCCATCTTCCGAAGGGTGTAATGCCTTCTCTTCAATAAGATTTTGTTATGTAACAACTTGGCCTCGTACAATTTTGTTAATGTATCCCATATCTCTTTTACTGTATTTTTCTCAGCCACACCTGACAATATTCCGTCAGCAAGTGCTAAGTGCAGATTAGCAATAGCATTGCCATCCATCTCGTTCAACTTGCTATCATCAGTGATCTCCTCTGGCCTGTCTCCAATTGCCACTAAGCAGTTATCTTTTCTTAAAATTGCTTTTATTCTCATTTTCCATAATGAGAAATTAATCCCATTGAACTTTTCTATTTCGTACTTTGTCGCCATTGTTGAAGATGTCTCATTTTCACTAACTAGATCTGATTGTAGCAAAAAAAAACCAGCTATAAGCTCGACCCTCTAATACCACTGTTAGGACATTGTGGTACCGGATACCCAATTACAACTAAAGTAGAAATGAGAAAATCGAGGAAAAATGAACACAATAATTTTATGTTGAAAAATCACGGGCAAACTATAGAAGGATTTGACTATGTCAAAAGGATTACAACACTTTCTCTCTATAGATAAGGAGAGCATGATTGACAATACCCTCTCTCTTATAATAGGAGAAACTCATACTCTGAAAAAGGAAAGACAAACTATTTAGGAGAAACTCACTATTATTTTCTCTCTAAAACTCTAGGAGAAAAGCGCTATTATTTTCTCTCTAAAACTCTCTCTCTTTCTCTCTGTGTTTTCTGCACTCCAAAATGGGATTATTCCATATGTGAGGTGGTTATCCATTAGCTTTGTAGCTATCCACTAGCCAACTTTATCCTAACTTTGTAGCTATCCATTAGCCAACTTTATCCATTAGCTTGGTAGCTATTCACTTGCCAAGAAGATAAAGCTAAAAGTCTTAATGAATAAGAAAGCCAAAAGTGTCTTAATGGATAAGAAAGTCAAAAGTGGCTACAACCAACATTCATAACTGAGGAATTTCTTTCCCACGAAAAAAATCACGATCCCTTCACCATGAAGGGAGGTTCAAAACCAATTACCAACATTTCCCAAAGGCATATTTGCGTGCCAAATCTATTTGTTGCAGAAAATCGTTCACCTTGTTCAAAGTCACAAATGAGAAAGCGTTTTCATTATTATACTTGTAGTTGCAGAACAACAGAGAGTATCCCTCGGGATCATACATGTCCCATAATCCTGAGAATTTAAGAAAACCATGATCATTAGAAGCAAGCACTATTAGAATTTACTCATTCCCACAAGAAAATAAAATGTCTAGGAATTTTACATAAACAATCTACGAAGTCAAGACTCGGTAATCATTCAAGTTATCTAAGCAACTAGTGTAGAAATTTACCCTTAAATATGTCTAAAGAAAATAGTAGAAGGTTAATTTTTCAATCCCTAATTCCTTTTACACTTTACCGTTTAGAACAGGTCACCGTAGAATCCATTAAAGCGATTATGCCAAAATTGTTTATCATGTTGGTAATCAGAAACTAAAATAATCTCAATGTTAAACAACATCATATTGACCTATGGTTGATTATAACCTTAATGTGTTGAATATAACAAACAAGCCATTTTATTTACTAATATTTTGATTTTGAGTGATTATAGTTCAATAATAAACTCGATCAAGAATTGCCAAAATGAACACATTATAAATCGGGGTCGAAATGAATATCAAAGTGAAAGTTAGCATTCGAGACGATAGCAATTTGTGTGCGACAATCGAATTGGAACTTGAAGATTCACAAAAGACACAAATCAAGATACAAGTCAAAAGAACGACAGGAACAATAATTTTGAAGAATAAAGTTTAGAAGTTGTGTATCGGAACTTATATGTAAATGTATTAACTCATCAATCTTTAGCAAGTGCATAAAACTCAAATTATTTTCATAATTCATCACTTGCACAAAAATGCTTTTGACTCATAATATGAAATGGATTTTGAAAAAGCAATTTGTAAAAAAAATAAAAAAAATTTGGTCAACCGAAAATCAAACGGTAATCTTGCAATGGCTATATTTTGATCAATCGAAAATTTCGATCGATCGAAAGTGATCAACCGAAAGTACCTGCAGCCTTCTTTTTTTTGCTCTATAAATATCAACTTCTTTTGCATTAAATTCCACCAACTTGTAAGAGATTTTTTAAGAGCTTATTTATTGAAAATCATTTAGAGTACTTGAGTTTAAATTCTATTTCATTTATTACAAAGAATTTTTGATTAATCAAACCAATTTTTATCTCTCTCATCAAGAATTCTTTTTGCTAAGAATTTTTCTCAATCTCATCTATTCTTCATTCTTGATAAAAGTTTTCTTTGTCAACACTTTTATTAAAGTGTAAATCTCTCTTCATACTTAACTTATATTATTTGTTAAGAGAGGTCATATGTTGAAAACTTTGATACAAAGAATTTCTTGATTGATCAAAATTAGCTTCATTTATTTCATCAAGAATTCTTTTTGCAAAGAAACTTTCTCAATCTCATCTATTCTTCATTCTTGATAGAAGTTTTCTTTGCCAACACTTATATTAAAGTGTAAATCTTTCTTCATACTTAACTTGTATTATTTGTTAAGAGAGATCATAGGTTGAAGACTTTGATACAAAGATACAAACTATTTCATTATTCATCAAAGTTTACAACACAAACACTTAAGCTTTATAATATACTATCTATTGAAGTGTTTACCTAACTCTCTTATACTTAACTTGATTATATCATTGGTTAAGAGAGTTTCTTCAATTGTAAAATTATCGCTTACATTTTGATGGTTTCGAGAGCCTTGTGAAAACTCGATTGTAAGGGTGATACTCCTTGTTGTAAGTCACTTAAGGATAAATGCTCCTTATTGTAAGTCACTTAAGGGTAGGTGCTCATTGTTGTAAGTCACCTAAGGATAAGTGTTCCTTGTTGTATGTCACTTAAAGATTGGTACTCCTTGTTGTAAGTTACCATTATAGTACATTTGACCTTGTTAGAACCGGAGAGCTTGATAACGGAGATGTAGAACACATTGTGTANCCCATTAAATTGATTTGTTATCTTTACATTATTGCACTTTACTTTACATTACCATTTATATTGTGTTATATTCACACTTGAATTAAGTTATCGAGTTTGCATATTTTTCTCTCTTATTACACTTTGAATTTGTTTCTAGTGTATTGAATAGTTTTGAGACTAATTATCGAAAAAGTTTCAAACATCAATTCACCCCCTCTTGGTTAGTTATTCTTGGACTAACACGTCATACTTCAGAATGTTAAATGCGAGATTGGGTTCGGATGGCAATTTGAACTGCAAAAACCGAGTCCGGTGATGTCCCATCCCGTTTGTCTAGTTATTTAAAAAAGGGAAATTTTCAAATCTAAGAAATTAAGTATAACATATATTAAAATTAAGAAACAAAGTTTAGAAATTCAAAAATCAATATTTTTAAATTTTATTTATGAAATAATTGATTAAAAAATATTTTATTAATTAAACATATTAAGGACACAAATCTATATAATTTGTCACAAATTATCGAATTAATTGATTACAAATTATATCTTAGTCGTAAATCAAAAATTCTATAGGTAACAAATTATTTCTCAATCACAAATCAAAAATTTTATAGGTCACTTCTTAGTCGCAAATAAAAAATTCTATAGGTCACAAATTATTTCTTGTTTTATAGGTGACAATTTATTCATCGATCACAAAATCAAAACTTTTATTGATCACAACTCATTTATTGATCACAAAATATCAAATTAGCTGGTCACAATTAATTTCGCGATCACAACTTAAAATATTGTGAGTCACAAATACATTTTTTAGATCACATATTATTTATTGACACAAATTAACTAATTTATTGATTACAAACACCCCCAGTCCCATCCCATCTACCCACGACCACCACACCACCATGACCATCGTTGTCTCACGGGACTGTGTAAAATCACCACCACTTCAACCAACATACACTACATCAACTCAAAATCACCACCACAATACCACACCACACCAAACTCCATGTCAGATCACGGGTGCCT
The DNA here is from genome assembly GCA_903798235.1 of Fraxinus ornus. Lineage (NCBI taxonomy): Eukaryota > Viridiplantae > Streptophyta > Magnoliopsida > Lamiales > Oleaceae > Fraxinus > Fraxinus ornus. Next base: position 16,440 of record CAIGRF010015236.1, on the reverse strand, counting down.
TGCGCACCACATGTGACAACCACCAACACCACAAAAACTTTCTGAAATTTTGGTTACAAGGCCATGAAGCAAAGCAAACCTGTCACAAAAAAAGCTACAAACCACGAATCCGTCTTCGGCCCTCAGAACACCGCACAACGATGAGCAGAGTGAACACCGTTGTACGCGACGCTCTGAGCTCGTCACTACGTGTGACGACGACCAACTCTTGTTAGCCGCTGTGTGTCGCGAAATCAATTTATAGCAACTGATCAACGGCATGGATTCGCCTCTGCGGCCGGTACCCGCCGATAAAAGAACAAAGATATTGAAAGAAAAAATGAAATAGAAGGAAAAAACGGGTGACCACCACCATTATCACCTCAAAAATTACCACAAACCCATCACAAAAAAAGTCACAAATCGTAAATCCATTTCGTCACCGCAGCTGTGTGCGACGCTCTGAGTTCGTCGTTATGCGAAGCAAGATCTGAGCGTCGCGCACAGTGATGACCAACTCCTCTCAGCTGTTGTGCGCGGTGAACTCAATCCTCGTTCAGGGTGATGGGTTCGCCGTTCAAAGCGGCTTATCAGCAGCAGTAGACTCACCACTACGGTTGGCACACCCCGGTGAAAAAGGAAGAGAGTGAAAGAAAAAATGAAATAGAAGAAAAAATGGATTGGAAAAATTGTACAGAGAGTGAAAGAAGTAATAGGACGGCTGGTGAAGGAGAAAGAGATGGTGTGAGAATGGAAAGAGAGAGAAATAAGAAATAAGAAAATGAAAGGCTTAAAATTTAATTTTATAATATTATTATTAATATTGAATTACCTGATTTTTGTATTAAAAAACTTTATATTTCCACTTTAAAAAAATTAAAAAAAAAAAATTTGAAAACACCTCAGCCCAATTTTTTATGCTCAATCCCAAACCAATTACACAAGCCCATTAGCCCAATTCCAAAAATAAGGGAAAAAGTTAAAAAAAATATATAATAAAAATACGAAAATAGAATAAACGGGCAGTGAATGGGGCAAGGGGATGCCTCGCCCTGCCTGATATTGCCTTAAGCGGGGATTGAGGTGAGGACAGGGCAGTAAAAGATTGAGGCGGGGACGAGAGAATAAAATGTATCAACTGAGCTAGTTCTTCAAAAATCAAAGGAACGTACATGTAAAGTCAAATAAATATAGCTTTCCTGAAAAAGAAGTATGTGAAAAATGATACATTTAATGGTACCTCATGGAAGTTGGTCTTAATGTTGGAATAAAGTCTCTTTCATTCGTCCAATATCATCTTACTTGTAGACAAAAGATCCAAAGGATTCTTTGCTTTTGGCTTAGGTGCTTCTTCTTCCTCTTCTACTTCTTTAGACTTCATATCTTCCTTCTTAGCCTCTTTCTTGGGTTCATCCTATGGCTTCGATTTTGCAGGTTCTTTTGCCTGCACAGGATTCTTGGATGCAATTGGTGAAACAGAGTCCACTTTGTTTTACATCACCAAAAACTTTCTGAAATTTTGGTTCATAAGGCCATGAAGCAAAGCAAAAGTGACAGAGACAATGAAGGGATTTAAAGAAGAGTCAAACCGCCATTGACATGGTGAATCGTGTCTTCACGAGCCACCGGTTTCCCACTACAACAGTTGATTGGCCAAGAGCTTTGTGGAATGTAGCAAATTGGTGCAGGATTTGCTAACTTAATTGAGACTTCGAAGCTAATTTGTTACATGATACACGCGTGAACGAGATGGGAAAGCATAGCTGTAGCGGAATTAATCTTTGATTTGTGGAATTCGGACTTAGTTTATATATCTAACCGAAATCAAACACCTCAATTAACGACCCCAAGAACAACTATTTTCCCACACTTCGGTTTCTATGGTTGCACCTACAAAGGACACAAAGGACAGTGTTATTACAGCCACAAAGGCACCCATTCAAGTAGCCACAAAGGTAGAAGGAAGGAGAAAAACCGAACGAAAGAAACACTGAAGAACCAACCGAATTCTCTTTTGAGGAAGGGAAAAATAACACACGTGAACATCACAAAAATGGGCAGCAGATATATATGGTACATTAGGTATAGAGAGAAAAAGAAAGACCAAGTCCAAATCAATACATGGGTCGACACTTATAAGCCATCTAAGAAGTGGGGAAATAGGCCACGAGCAGTTCTAACTAAATTAGGCTATCTCCAATAGCCCAAATAGTTCTAGGTTTGAGTCATTCCATTGAGCTCTCAATATTTCAATTTATCCAACATCGATTTAACATAATTGCCCGGGATTTATTGGGTATCAAAATTCAACAAATCTCCACCTTAATACCTGTTACTGACTAAATAGTTTATATAGTCTTATCTATTGGGACTCTCATGTAAATAATATAAGTTACTTGTATATATATGTAAACCTAAGAGATTTATAATATATTAGAAAAACAATATTTTCTCTCCTAAATCACGACATCGATGTTACTGTCCCACTCTTAACAGGTATCTTTTATCTGCCGATGTTACATTTCTAGACCAAACACTATTTGCTTCATCTTTAGGTTCTATCAGTCTGTGGGAGGATGATGATTTATTAATCTATACTTTTACCTCCCCTAGTTCTGACTTTCCTTCTTCTTCTCCTATTAAGCCCCTATAAAACAGGTTTATTCTCGTCGCCAACAACCTACTGCTCCTGATCCGGTTCTTGTCCCTCCACCTCTTGCTTTATGTCCGTACCAGTTCCTTCGTCATCAGATCCAGATCCCAGTTCGAATGATGATCTTCCTATTGTACTTCGCAAAGGTAAACGTCATTGTACTTATCCAGTTTCCTCTTTTGTGTCATATAACCATTTATCACCGTCCTCTTGCTCTTTTGTTGCATATCTTGATTCTGTCACTGTTCTTAAGACTGTTCATGATGTCCTATCTCAACCTGGATGGTGTAATGCTATGATTGAGGAGATTGTAGGAAAAAAGTCTATTGGATGTAAATGGGTTTTTGCTGTTAAAGTCAATCCCGATGGGACTGTTGCTAGATTAAAAGCTTGGCTTGTTGTTAAAGGATATGCTCAAACATATGAGATTGATTACTCTGGCACATTTTCTCCTGTTGCTAAACTTACGTCGGTCAGGTTATTTATTTCTATGGCAGCTACATAGAATTATCCTCTCCATCAGTTACACATTAAGAATGTATTCCTTCATGGTGATCTTCAGGAGGAAGTTTATATGGAGCAACCACTTGGTTTTGTTGCAAAGGGGGAGTATGGGAAAGTTTATCACCTTCATAAATCTTTGTATGGCTTGAAACAAAGTCCCAGTGCTTAGTTTGGAAAGTTTAGTCTGGCTATTGAAAAGTTTGGCATGAAGAAGAGTAAGTCCGACCATTCTATTTTCTATAAACACAGTCTGTAGCTGGTATTATTAGTTGTCTATGTTGATGACATTATTACTACTGGGAGTGATTCTGGTAGTATTTCATCTCTCAAATCTTTTCTTTACAGTCAGTTTCACACAAAGGATTTAGGAACACAATTTCTTGGGTGTTGAGGTGACGAGAAGTAAGAGAGAGATCTTCTTATCTCAAAGAAAGTATGTGCTTGACTTGTTGACTGAAATAGAAAAATTGGGGGCTAAACCATATAGCACTCCAATGGTTCATAACTTGCAGCTTACAAAAGGTGGTGAATTATTTGAAGATCCTGAGAGATATAGAAAATTGGTTAGGAAGCTGAACTATCTTACTGTGACTCATCCAGATGTTGCCTATTCAATTAGTGTGGTAAGTCAGTATATGTCTTTCCCAACTGTCGATCATTGGAGAGTTGTAGAACAAATTTTATGCTACTTAAAATGAGCATCTGGGAGAGGAATTCTGTATAGCAATCATGGTCATACCAGGATCGAATGTTTTTCAGATGCTGACTAGGCAGGATCTAAGGAAGATCGAAGATCTACATCCGGCTATTGTGTATTTGTTGGAGGAAATTTGGTTTCACGGAAAAGCAAGAAGTAAAGTGTGGTTTCACATTCGAGTGCAGAATCATAATATAGGGCTATGGCTAAGTATGTGTTTGAAATAATGTGGATACATTAGCTCCTCACTGAAGTGGGCTTCGCGACTTCAATACCAGCTAAGTTATGGTGTGAAACCCAGCTGCACTTCATATTGCATCTAATACAGTCTTTCACGAACAAACGAAATACATTAAGATTGATTGTCATTTTGTTCGTGAGAAGATTCAGCAATGTTTGGTTTCTACAGGATATGTGAAAGTAGGAGAACAATTGGGAGATATCTTCACAAAGGCTCTAAATGGGGTTCGGATTAATTATCATTATAACAAGTTGAACATGATGACATCTATGCTCCAGCTTGAGTGAGAGTGTTACAGACTAAATAGCTTGTATAGTCTTATCTATAGGAACTTTCATGTAAATAATATAAGTTACTTGTATATATATATGTAAACCTAAGAGATTTATAATATAATATAAAAACAAGATTTTCTCTCCTAAATCACGACAATACCCAATCAATCTGCAAGCAATCAAAATACAAAGTTAACGCTTGCATAATTAAGGCAACCAATAAAATTGGAATCACAAACCTTACCTCGTGTTTCGGACCTGAAACACATACCATACATGCTCCATGTACTCACCAGGCTAAGGTCATAAATAAATACCCAAGTAGAAATACATAATCACAGTAATCAATCAAGAGCAAATAATCATGCGATAGAGATATAACATAAGATAATCCACAAATCTTTTCCAAAATACGTTCACACAGAATAACAGATTAACACTAAGTTAATCGAGCAAACGGTCAAAACACATATGAAACAAATGCATAAATGACCCCATGAAAAGATCTCACCACAATTATCCTATCTCATTCCGTGTTGCTCACACCTCGAGAACACATATCTCACCTTATCGCCCCCCCATACTTACTAGACTGAATACTCAACTCATGTCTAACTGGTAGACCTCTATAGATCATAAGTTCTCGAGTTAATCCTCTATCACCACATCACTTCTCCTAACCTATGTGAATAATGGGTATCCACCTAATAGAAGTAATAGAAGTGTCTCTCTCACAGTATACCTGATCAATGTCTCTTCACTGATAAAGGATTCCAACATTTAATCACATTTTCACTCATGATCTAAATGTCACACTCTACATCCCCAGTACAAACCACCAATGTACCCCTAAACATCTATACTCCATCTCACCAATAGACATACAACACACCGCTAATGCATTTTAACCCACTATGCATGCAAATAATTATACCAAGTAATTAAATTGCTCTCAAATTCGTGCAAACGCATATATCAAACACATTGAAATACACATATAACCATGCACTAGAATTAAGCAATCACACACATGCAGAAAGGATTACACATGGATGCACATGCAGTAACTAGGTTTACTCTTAATAAACCTCATTAGGGTCATCACTCGACCCTACAACCACATTCGCCTCGTCTCTTATCTTACCCTTCTGCTTATCCTTTTTTTCTTAGGATAATCCCTAATAAAGTGCACAGGCTTACCACAACTGTAACACCGTCCACCACTAGACTTGTCCCATCTCTCGCCCTTCTTCTTTCCATCCTCATCACTCGAATCTCTATTGTCTTGAGTTCTACTCAAATTCATTTGCTTAAACTTCATTATACTCCTCATTTTATGCAACTCACCACTTCTCTTACTCTATATTTCAGCATTAATCTCTATCTCTTTACTCCAAAGGGAATCTATAACAATTTCGGGTATTAAAATGTCCCCACCATACTTAATTGCAATCAGGCATAGAATTCAACAAAATAATGGTCTTGTACATTTTAGAAACTTTCTCATCACAATTAACGATATCTTGAACAAATTTGTTGAAAATATACAAATTGTAATCAAGATCGCTTGAAGGATCCATTTTAAAACTGAAAAATCTTTCAAACAAGTACAACTTATTAGAGTAGACTTAAGCAAATATAAGTATCTTGTCCAAACCTTTCATTTTTACTAACAACTGTACAAAACCTTTCAAACCATAATTGATGATCAACTAACAGTCAAACTAACAGAAACCATTCATTTGAACTTCAGCTGCAGATATTTTGAAAAGTTTGGTACCTTAGTGACAAAAATGAAATGTTGGTACCGTGGGTGACACAAATTAAAGGTTTTGATAAAATTTGCTACTGAATGAAAGATTTGGTACCGCTACTGCAATTATCCTAAAAATGTATTCAATCTAGAGATTCTAGACTCTTCTAAAAATTTTTATTGACATGAAAACATAGTTTTTTTAATTTTTATTTTAAAAAACGAAAGTCATTAAAAGTCAAATAAATCCCATAAAAGTCTTTGTATAAATGTTTAAAATGTTGACAAAGACTTCCATTAATCATGTACTAATCTATAAAAGTCCATACTAGTTAGTTTCTCTCTAAAAGATCGGACAAATTTTTAAGAAAGGGGTCCTTCTCATCAAAGGAGTCATTATTCCAAACTAGGGTTTGACAATTAGGTTTTGAGTCGTGGTCGATGTCTCCCACAGCGGTCAATGATGGGAGTTATAACAGCAATTTTACATAACTACTGATTTTTAACGTTCAAAAATTATATATAATATTATTCTCATTTTATAAACTAATTAAACTACCAAATTTTCGAAATAATAAAATAATATCATACAAAATATATTTTTAAGTCATTCTCAAATGATTTTCAAATCACTTAATAATATTGTATAGTTACACAACCTTAATAAGCCTCTGTTTGGCCCACATTAAAATTATAATTTATTTTCATCTCTTCTTATCAACTACACAATTTTCTAAAAAAAATATATATATATATATTCTAACCATTAAAATTTCAAATAATGAAGGCCAAACAGAGGCTAAATAACCTTACGATATATTTTTCATATTATCCTATACTTATTTAGTCCATGTTTGATTTAGATAAAAAAAAAAATCAAAATTTTAGTAAATTTTAATAAAATTTGATTACACGTGATTAAAAAGATGATGAAATTGTGATTTTGTAAAATATATTTTAGAAAATGGAAGTCAAATAGAGGCTCAATTTAACCTTAATTGATAAAACAATATGATATAACACTTGACATCATGGACGGATCCACATGGGGTCATGTGGGGTCAAGCGACCCCACAATTTTTTATTTTTTTTTTATTTTTTTTTAACTAAATTTTTTTTTGAATTCTCATTTTTTTACCCCAAAATGACCCCCACAACACAAATGCTCTCGGTCCGCCCCTGTGTAAGCAAGTTCATCATATACTTCTTTTTGTGCTTTTGTCAAATTTGTAGAAAATTTGCCATCTACGACTTTTAAACTTTTTGTTGAACCAAAATCTCCTCCATCTTTTGTTGCCAAATTGAAAAATCATCTTTTCCATTGAGAATTTCAACTTCGGAATGTGAAGACATTTTCAAAAAAATAGAACAACAAAAGTGCACAAATAGGTCACACAAAGTAATCTTAAAGCCTTAGTATATACCGTTCTAGATTTCCAGGGTTTCGTGAGATTCAAAATCTCATATCAAGAGAATGTTCAAACGAGTTAAGTCATGGTGTTCAAACAAAATAATCAATATATGTCAACAAAAAAAATTAATTTTTCATGCAATACAGTCTCACACGGTAGCTAAACAATATTTAAAGCACAAGAAACAATTACCAACTTGCAATAAAAAACAACACTTCAAACAGAGCCAGTAATTTCAATGTTACCCTACATGGTAACTTCAATTCTAATGTCACCCCGCACGATGACGCACTAATGTTGAAGTTTAAATCGGGATAAGTCAATATACTAAAGCGGATCAATCTGAGTCCATAAATACTGAGAGATGCGAATTTATCACTTTAGGACCACCACTATTCGTCCTAAAGTCTCCAACAATCGCAACAACTTATCGATCACGATCGAATCCCGAACACGCGAAGAACACAATCGTCCAGATTTTGCTGTATAACCTGAATCAAAAAATTAACACCACTACAATGTCAGAAAAAATGTCAGCACCAAACTGCCTGAAGAGACCTCCGTCGAAAGACGCCATATGCTCCCTCACGCGCCCGTCGGAGTTCTACGCGGGGTTGTCACGCGCCTCTGTTATGCGTCGCGATACCGGCCACCCGGAATGCCTCTGCCTGCACTTCATGCCGGTGGTCTCCGTTTCGTCAAACTCCTTCTGGATTGGCCGAAAATCATGAAAATAGCCTTAAATATTGGGCAATGTTTTGGAAAGTTTTACGATCTATTTTCTGCTTCATTTCAACCGATTTTCAGGTCCTTTTTAGTCAATTTTTCGAGTCAAATCCACCACCTTCAAGCTCTAATACCAATTGTAGTGGAATTGAACTTTAATTTGTGGAATTCGGGCTCAGTTTATCTATCTAACCAAAATCAAATAACTCAATTAGCGACCAAGAACCACAACTATTTTCCCACACTTCGGTTGCTATGGTTACACCCACAAAGGACACAAAGTGGCGGTTTTATTACAGCAACAAAGGCACCCACTCAAGCAACCACAAAGGCAAAAGGAAGGAGAGAAACTGAATGAAATAAACAATGAAGAAATGGCCGGATTCTCTCTTTTGAGGAAGGGAAAAATATCACGTGAACATTACAAAAATGGGCAGCATATATAAAGGGTACATTAGGTATAGAGAGAAAAAAGGCCAAGTCCAAATCAATACTTGGACCGACACTTATAAGTCATCCAAGAAGTGGGAAAATGGATCACGAGCAGCTCTAACTAAATTAGGCTACCTCCAATAGCCCAAATTGTTCTAGGTTGGGGTCATTCCATTGAGGTGTCGATATTTCAATTTATCCAACATCGATTTAATATCATCGCCCGGGATTCATTGGGTATCAAAACCCAACAATAGCGATTTGTTAAAGATGTCCAAACTTGACTTGCAGACATCATGCCATGCTTATGAGACAACACATCATCGGCCAAGGTAGAATTCAACCAGCTCAACACGAACTAATCCTTCTTAATCCAAAGAAGGTATGCAGGATTCACGTCGTCACTTTCCTTGCCTTTAGCTGGAGGTAGAAAATTCTCTAAGCACGGCTCAGAGCCATCAACAAATCCAAGAGGTCATTGCTGCCCAAAACCGGTAGGAACTGGGAAACCAATTGATGCAATTTGTACCATTGAGCTTGACAGACACCAACTGAGCAATGTTAGGAGGAGTGTAAACGACACTCACTGAAGAGTTTTGAGAGGGCCATGACTACACTATGAAGCAACAAGTAGTCACGAAGAAATAGATGAAAAGACCAGGATATATGGAGTGAGTTTAATGACTCTGATACTATAGAATAATCGGAGAATTTTGCCGAAGAGTACAAAACTCTTTTGTACATTGATCTTTATATAGATAATTACAGAGAGTTTAAAATTCAAATGAAATAACAATTTAACAATTATAACAACTCTATTGGAATTTGATTAGACTGTGAATATCTCAAATATGTTGCTGAGCTGCTTCGTAGATGGTTGTCATCTCCTTCATAATCGACTTTTGTTGAGGATGCTGATAACTCTAGCTTAACGGATAACTCTTGCTTGACACTATGAATAGTTCCAATTCAAGAAGGTTTGATTGAATTTTGTGTTATTTTAGATTCATGAAACGGGTTTTTCTTTTGACTTTTTTTGTGTAATGATCATTATAGGAATTTAGCCCCTGTTTGAAGCCAATTATTTCATCAAAATGAGTTCCGTAATAGTGATTTTTTTTTAAGAAAATGTGGTTAAAAGGTAGGAAAATTTTAGGTTTACGTGTACTATTTATAGTGAGAATGTTTGGTTGAAATGAGTTTTGAAATAATGGAAATCAAATAGTCAAAGTACGAGATTTTTTTATGAGTGTCATATGCTTATACAGAAGAGTGCATGTTGAATCATGTACCATTCGATAGGTAATTTGACTGATAAATTGATGTGCATGTATATTAATTTAACAATTTAGAGTGAATTGCCTAAATAGGCACTGAACTTTACGCAATGCGTTCAAGGGGTCACTGAACTTTAAAAATCACCCAAATAATCACTGAACTTTGCAAAACGTTTCCATTAGGTCATAGGAGTGAATTGCCTAAATAGGCACTGAACTTTACGCAATGCGTCCAAGGGGTCACTGAACTTTAAAAATCACCCAAATGATCACTGAACTTTGCAAAACGTTTCCACTAGGTCACTGAACTTTAAAAATCACCCAATTCATCATTAAACTTTGCAAAATGTTTCTCATGGGTCACTAATGCAGTGATCTCTTGGGCAATATTTTGCAGAGTTCAGTGATCTCATAGAAATATTTTGCAAAGTTCAGTGATGAATTAGGTGATTTTTAAAGTTCAGTGACCTAGTGGAAACGTTTTGTAAAGTTCAGTGATCATTTGGATGATTTTTAAAGTTCAGTGACCATTTGGACGCATTGTGTAAAGTTCAGTGCCTATTTAGGCAATTCACTCAACAATTTAGGGAGCAATTTTATCAGTTGCATTGCCAGGATGACAAGCCAAGGTGAGTCTTTTTTTTTCTTGTCCTCTAGATTTTATGCTTTTTCAGGGCCATTTTCAATGTTGGTCTCTAATAAAAGTTCCTAAGCTAAATGCATTGCTAATAATTGGAGGAGCAAAGTTTAGGAATCAATCCGCGGCTAAAAAGGCATATTCGTCTCTAATTCAATGCTCCTCTGTTCATTTCTTACGTAATTCTAATGAACCATGCTACGAATTTGGTTCACATAATTTATACAAGGAGGTATTTGGCAGTTTTTGGTTGTAAAATTGAATCAGACAGCAGCATCTGTAAAAAAATCTGTGAAGAAAACCTTTGCACACTTAGAATTATTCAATTCTAATTCCAATGGCACCTCTTATCAACTTCCAAATATTTGTCCATTTTCTACAATCAGTCACGGACTAGGCGGTTTTTCACAATTCTCTGTGGCCTGTAAGGTTGTCACTAGGTGGATCAGGCCAAGAATGACTGAATTTGTTTGTGCGATGTAGTGCCAGGCTGCCAGCCTAACACTGAGTTTTTCGCCGGCATGCTATCCTAGCCGGTGCATTTTGATACCACTACAATTGAGTCGAAAGGCTCGACTTGGAGAAACTTTTAGATAGATGTATGGATGAAAAATTTTATGATATTTAGAAACCATCATTTTGAGTAGTTGACTTGTTTTCCTTCAAATTGTTCGTACATACCTATATCGAATTATAGACTTATAGAGAGTGTTTGGTGAGGATTAAAATCGAATTTTTAGTAAATTGTGAGAAAAGTTTTTGAAATGTATGTTTGAAAAGATGCGAGACCTATGGAAGATACGGTTAATATTGATTATTTGACTTTGACTTAAATTAAAATCAGATTTTAATTCGACCCAAACAAACCCATAGTTCAATCTACATTAAATCTCTTAAGAAAATTTTTAATGTTGTTCAATAACCGTCTTAACAGTGTTTACCAGTTTGGAGAGAAATTAAGTATGTTAGAAGAGAACTTACTTTTACCAACAAAAAATAAGTTTGAACTTTGAAAGCTCGTGTAGCTCTTATTAATATCCATTACAAGTAGTTTAGGAAAGGGTCATTTTCTGTTCAAATCAATGGCATATGCAGATCGAGTAGTCTTCTTGATTCATTTCTTTTTTTATTTCCCTATTTTGGCTACTCGGAGTCGGGTACAATCTAAATTCATACAAGTGCATTATGCAACTTTGTTTTAGTGTTTCATAAGTGTCAGACATGCAAGTAATATTCGACACAACTGACCAGTAACGAGATTTTAACTTTTTCTTCCTTGTACTATCAAGTACAATCAAATCCTCTCTATCGGAATGAAGTTTCAAGAGAATGAAAACCCGTAAAACAATGATCTTATAAGAAAAACAGCTACACATTCAGAGGCCATGAAGAGAAGCAAATGGAAGTTCACATTGTATGCACATTCCTACTTGTGATCAAAGGAAAACTGACCTGTATCAGAAGAAAATACCAAGAGAATCGAGAAACTGCTAAGAAAAATGAAAAAATGAAAAAATGAAAACTTAATGCTGTTTTCTACTTTTTTTTATAATACATGACATTAAATGATGAATACTTATCAGAAAAGCTATTCATAGTAAGATAGATACTTTCCAGCTTTGTTCTTTCTATCAAGAAAGTGTTTGGCTTGAAATTTGGCCGATTTCGAGTAGAATTTTGTGCAGTGATTGTGGCTTTGAGAAGAAGGGACAATGATCGCTGCCCTTAATTTTAAAGACTCCTTCAGGTGGATTTTCCCTCACAAGCTTTTCTTGAACATCGGGTGACAGTACATGATCGTCTAGTGTTTGAATGTAAAATCGACGGCCAGTTCCATACTTCTTGGGCGAGAGAGACAGTGCCTCCATCATGGGACCAAGAGGGGTTGGTCGCATGGAAACCATTGCCAAAGCAATATCCTGAAAGCAACAAGGCATAAATCTCATAGGCATCAGCAAAAAATAAAATAAGAAATTCCCAATAAATTCAGGGTTGACTATGTGAATCCTTTTTTTCTTTGTAGTCTAAATTCCATGAAAAAGAATACCATATGATCTAAGGGAAAGTGGGCAGTCGATGGCCAGTTTTATCAAATCCTTTTCTTCTTTCGAGTTTCGTCCTTATGTCTAGCAATACCATGATGGTCATTGGTCACCCTCTTTTAATATCCATGCCACAGCCCGACATGTTTTTCATCTAAACAATATCGACGCTTCCATAGAAAAACCTAATTGATAAAGAAAGGGATATATATATATATATTATATCTTTGTGATTCTATTTGTGCAAAATAGAAAGATGGAGGAAAGTTTTTATTTAAGACTCACAATCTTTTCAATTCATTTGGATCGGGAAGAAAGTAAGACAATTCGACAAGTCTTCTGCATAAAATATATTCGTCTTTCCAGTTTTTATGCGGTGCATATATCTACATGCTAGTTGTATTAGCACGTGCAGCAGTTCCTTAAACCACGGATAGAGATAGTTAAGAGAGCTTCCAAAACTGGCTGCTTGATTCAAAAAGTACCTTTGAAGGAGATTGATTAAAATATAAGCCATGCATTTGCTGCTTCTCAAACATGAACCCTGTGGGAGGCTTGTCTTCCCCATTCCCATAAACTAGAAACTTCGACTCCTGCATGAAAAGTTCTGCAGACCCAAGCTGCAAACCAAAATTTTAACATTTAGCGTTTGTTAGGTACACAGTATTTTGACAGCACTAATGAGTACAATGGGAAAGATGTTAGCTTATTTTTCTTTCTTAATACCAATCCTTTGTTGCCTAGTTCAACATATCAAACTCATCATAATGGTCAAAAAATTAGGGACAACTGTTTGTTAACAGAAGTATTTGGAAGTTCATAGAATGAAATATAATTTTCTGTCCAAACTTGGTTGGGATCAACAACCTCTGCCAACACAACAGTTGTGAATATTTTATCACCGTATAGGGCAAAATAGTTAAATACTGTTTTGCATCAAATTAGCACTTTTTGGGCCCAAAACTTTTAAGACGACGGGCTAAAGTTCACCTCCTCTGCAAACACATCAAATGGTCGCTGTCTGTCAGATATCATCGTAGCGCAAAGGAACACAGTTTTTGAGATCTTCTGCGGGAAATGCTCCAAGGCATAGGAGATACAAGCTCCTCCACTGCTATGACCAACCAATATTACCTGCAGAGAGAAACATTATAATAATCGGGCCTACGAAAAATAATAGGGGAGTGATTTTTGAACTGTAAGCATGTTTGGGTTAGCTTTAAAATATTTCACCTATAAGTAAAATAAGTATGTTTTATAATAAATAAATTTTTATTGGTCAAAGTTGAAAATAAAGAAGTTACTTATTTTGACATTAAGGTAAGAGTTACATTCAAAAACAGTAAGTTATCCAAACATGTTTCAAAGTAACTTTTACTTTTTCTAACCTTAGCCCAACATACATTTTATGATCACCATTTACCTTTTCATCTTCTGGTAAATTTTGCAGATATTGAATCAATGGTTTTGAGTAGTCTTCTAGAGTAGTGATGTTGTTAGTGTCTGTTAGATCAATGCCAGATCCTGTTAGATCCAAGGCAATCGGTAGTAATCCTGCTTCCTTGAGCAGCGCAATAGTTTTATACCAACACCATGCTCCAAATCCTTCTCCATGTATCAAAATAAATTTCTTTGTTTCGATATTCTCCAAAGAATCTGGTACCTAATAAAAGATGTATTTCAGTTAACAAAAACATGACTGGGTGAGGGGACGGAAAGTATTGTTTGGTGAAAAGGAACACAGTGACTCATTAGTTGCAAAGCCTATGTAGCATACAAATAAAATGAATGATTAAGCATCATTTATATTCATACAAAAATTCTAAGATATTTGCAACTAACAACTTTTGGAGATGAAGAATATGCAAAAAATGAATTTACTTCGCCATTATCAAATTAAGTTTTTCCTTGGTTGCCAACCCAACAAGAATTAAAATACTTTCTATTCTTCGTTATATTCAAGGAGAGAAATTATGCTACTAGTCATTCTTCTTTAATTCTACGTGAAACCCATAAAAAAATATGCATCAAGCATCATTAAAAGTAAATAAAGAACACAAACACACAAAAAGCTCTTCGAAAGACTTACAAAAAGAACCCAACTTTTTCTTCTCACCTTTTCATACCATAATGAACCTTGATCTCACTTTTCAAACACACTAAAGCGACATGATCACAACTAAATAATTAATAAAATAGTACCAAAAACCCAACCTTTTCCGCTAATCATTACTCCGCCAAAACACACCAAGAAATGCTCTCCACAAATACAAACATATACTATTAGTTAAAGCTAATTGCTGCAAGGTATAAAGCAAACATGGAAGCAGTATATAAAGAAAAAACCTGTTTGGTATTATTATTTGAAAAGGGGTCGGAACAATTGGTGCCGCGGCGGCGGGAGCTGGTGGATCCAATCCGCCGTGACATGGATCCATTATTGTTATCAAATCTTTGGGACAATTGGTGTTGCTGAATTGCCATAGCCAGTGCCTGCCGATGAAGCAATTCTTCTTCCATTGAACTCCTTCTCCTTGACATTGACCCCCGTTTGCTTTTCGATCCAATCCCAACAGTCTTACTTTCTTTCTTCGTCATACAAATAAATTTATTCCCCATCTTTAACGAATTACTGGATTTTGAGCAAAACCCTGGTTTTCACTTTACTGACTTATCACCAAAAAAGACTGGATATTTAACAAAGCCAAATTTTATTTTCTTGAAAATCGCCAAAAAGACTGGAATTGTGAACAAGACCCAGATTTTATTTACTTGAAAACCACCAAAAAAATCTGAATTTTGAGGAGAGATTAAGGGATTAGTAGGTGGTTGTACTTGTGGAGAGTAATGGAGAGGGGAATATATAAATTAATTATAGTGAGAAGGAAATTTGGGGAACAAAACACAGAAAACCAGCTCATAAGCAACAAATTTAATGCACTCTTTTTTCAACGTTTTGTGTTCTACCTCACTGACTCCCAATTAAGAGTTTGTTTGGTAGAGATTAAAATTGGATTAAAATTGAAAAATTAGTCGTTATGGTTGACTTTTATTAGACGAGTGAGACCCAACAACGGCCATATTTTCAATTTTAATCTGATTAGTAGCCCTACCAAACAGGCTCTAAGACAGTATTTCCTCTCTTCTTTTACCTGCTTTTATACTTTTATTTTGTTTCATTCAGATTTCAGAATTTGGTATCCTAATGCTCAAAAATCATTTCATATTTGCAATAATAATTATTAATAATCTCATATCTGCTTTAAAATAGCGATGGCAACCGCTCTATTATGCTCTATCCACGGCCATCTAACCTCTGTTCGACCCATTAGGCGATCCTACCTCAGCATATTGGTCAACAAGTTGAGCATAGGCCACGAAGGGTCAAGTCGAACTGACCGCTACCTCTTCCATTTTCGTTTTTTAAATAGAATTTATAATAAATTAAACAGCATTTGATTGAAATTACCTCTGTTTGATGCACATTAAGAGCGTGTTCGGTAGAGATTAAAATCGAATTAAAATTGAAAAATTAGTCGTCATTATTGACTTTTATTAGACGAGTGGGACCAATAACGACTATATTTTCAATTTTAATTGAATTTTGAGTTATACCGAACACGCTCTAAAATTGAGAGAGTACATTTTTTGGGTTATATGATGGTGAATATATGATTGAAAAAGAAGAAAAATTATTGATGTGATGAAAAATATTATTTTATTGAAAAATATGTGGTTGAAAATGAATAGAAAAATAAAAATTATAATGTGACACAAACAGGGGCTAGATTAACATAAAATACAAAGAGGGC
>CAIGRF010015230.1:16972-27539 GCA_903798235.1 Fraxinus ornus | reverse complement strand
TGGATGTGAAGGCTTACTATATATGGTCAATGTTCGATACATTCGAATGGGCGGCAGGATACAGCGTTAGATTTGGCCTTTTTTACGTAGATTTCGTTAATGGCAATTTGACAAGATTCCCCAAAGCCTCTGCTATATGGCTAATGAATTTCTTGAGCAAGAAGAGAATCACATTGAAGAGACAAGCTCCAAAAAATGAAGAGGAGCATGGCTCTGTGAAAAAGGCTAAGAAGCAGTGAACGGAACCGGAAAATTAGTCTGGTCGTGTTTCATTAGAATTGTTATGTTGAATGCTACGTGCATGTGCTGTCCTTTATTTTATTTTTTCTGCCTTTCTAGTCGCAACTGTGTACCTTTTGTTATAACATGCTAAAGTCCTTTTTATTTTTTCTCAAATATAATAATGATCACACAACAATTCAATTAGTAGCTACTTAATTAAAAAAAATTATATTCTATAACAATCATCCAAGATAAACAAATGTATAATGTTAAAATTTCGAAATTAATATTAAAATATCATAATAATGGGTTCATCTATGTTTTGGCGACTAAAAATTTAGCTAGCATCATAA
Source organism: Fraxinus ornus (assembly GCA_903798235.1). Lineage (NCBI taxonomy): Eukaryota > Viridiplantae > Streptophyta > Magnoliopsida > Lamiales > Oleaceae > Fraxinus > Fraxinus ornus. Next base: position 26,964 of record CAIGRF010015230.1, on the reverse strand, counting down.
AGTTACAAATAATCATGTAGGAACAATGAAACATCACCCGATTAGAGAAACACAAAGAAAGAAAGGAGAAACCATGAATTCTTGAATCTCTTCAAGCCTCTCCAATTGGCACCTCTTCTTCTTTGCCCAAAAACTATGAAATAAATTTCAAGAAGATTCTTTATACCTCGCCTCTTCATTTTCCTTGAAAGAATGATTTTGGGCTCTCTTTGAAAGTTCTAAACTAGCCGATTTATTAGACTCAACGTGTGAATTACACAATTAAAAGCAACAACTTAAATTTTGATATTTATAAAAAAGATTTATGTCAACATGTTTAAGTTGGTTTCCAAAAATAGTTCGAGATGAAAAAAGAAACAATTTCCCTCTTCACCTTTCTTTGACCGAATTTCACTTCTTTTCATCAAATTGATTCACAAATATCTACTTTTAATGGCCTAGATAGTTATAAAATTATACCTATCAAATACCCTCAAACTTGATCATTTTTTCGTCATAAACAAAATTATCTACTTAACGCACACACAAAAAATAAAATAAAACATAGATAGTTTGCCGTTTCATCTCATGATTTATAATCACTTAAACAATTCATAAATGGCTTCCGAGATATGCTACCACGATTAATTTATCTACTTATCCAAAGTTAGATTAATGTGTGCGTTCATAGTAATTCAATCACTATAGATTTTAAATTGAGTTCTTTCACAATCCTCCATAGTCAAATATTTATTTTCTTATCTCGTAAGAATACCCCAAAACTTGTACATTACTTTCACTCCTGAGGTGTTTAGTTCAAAGGTTAAATTTTCATCACTTGTTTCTTCATACTCAAATTCGATCGGGTTTAACAAATGGAAGTGACTTCCTGGATTTGTGATAATTCTCCCTCAATTTGAGTGTCTTAATCTCTAAGCTTTACCTAATCTAATAACCCCTCATAGAAATCTAGGTTCCTAAGTTAAGTGTCGAAGGCTTAATCAGAAAGTGCATCATTTTTACTTTTGTCACTGCTTGTATTCTCACACACACAAGTATGAATATGACTTCTTTTTTTTACCTTCTTTCACATGACTCTTCTTTCACTCTTTTTCTTTTGATGTTTCTAATCTTCATCTCACTTGAAGGTAGCTATTTTTATTAGTCATTGATAGTGTCAATGATATGCCACTTCTTCCTATTGTTTCATCACTCAATACCGATTTTTGATTTATTAAAGTTATGTAATGAAGGTTACTTCTTCAAACACTTTGATGTGATCCATTATACGAGGACAAGTTTGGGCAATGATCCATTGATTGTTGAGGAAGAGTCTATGACTAAGTCACGAGCGAAGTGGGTAAAAGAAATAATGTGATTACTTGCTCAAGCTACAGTGGATGAAATATAGATTACAACAAGTAAAAGAACAAGTTTCACGTTGGGCTTGGAAGAAGAAACACGATAAATCAACTTGGTCCAAACAGCGAACAAGAAAGTTGAAGAGAGTAACTATGCGACTCTCTATACCAAGACTCAAAGGAGGTTTTTTTTTTTGGAACTAAGAGACAGCATGTTCCAATACTATGTGGCCGCAAAAGCACAAGTTCGGCGGTTAATTTTTTAATTTTTGGAAATATCTTATTTTATTTAAAACTCTAATTTTATGGCATTTCTTAATATTTTGAATATTAATTCCATTTTTAAGTAGGTTTTATGGGTTCTTTATAAAAAGGACCCATTCTAGTCATTTTAAAGACCCACAATTTATTGAGAGATTAATTGAAAGACATATTGCTTTCTTAGTGCTCTTCATCGAACTAATTCTTATCAAGAATTAAGTTCTTGTGGCGTTCATGAAATGCAGTAAGGTTCATAAGTTTTGTGATCATGAGGTCAGCATATTGTCGGCGTTTGTGTTGGTTATTTGATTCAATAATTTATTGGGGCGAGCTTTCAAATGTTGATTTTTGGCTTTCTTGGGTTGAATCAATCTTGTGTGGGTTTCGTAACTTCAATTGCTACGTGAGTTCACATCAATTGGTATCAGAGTTAGGCTCAAAAAATTAAGGTTATATCCTTCTTCTTTTTTGAGTTCTTATTTTTTATTTTATTTTTCGGCTTGTTCGTGTTCTTCATTTTTTTTTTGTAACCAATCCATAAAATCCAAAACTTGTTTGTATACTAATCTATCATCCGAATCAGTTTTTGTTTCTTTAGCTGGTATCTAGTTGAATTTTTGAGCTAAAAAACGATTCGAAAAATTGTCCCAGCATACAATTTCATTTTTTCAGTTAAAAAAAATTCCAAATTCAAAGTGTCCAATTCGAATTCAAGAATATTTTCTTGAATTTATCCTCAACATTTCGTTCAAAGTTCAAATTCCTACCTTCTTGAACCATTCGTTCAAAGTTCAAATTCCTACCTTCTTGAACCATTCCAGATCACTTTCCTTACTCAATTCTTTGTTGGACTCCACAAGAGTTACATTTTGATTGAGGTTGAATTAATTCTTTAAGACACTTGCAAGAAAGTATTGAGTGGAAAAAGGCAGAGTGGTGAGATGAATAAAGGGAAAATGCCAATTTGAGTGATACACCAGCGTACACATGTAAGGCAAATATTAAATTAGATTTAGAAAGTTGGATAGATATGAATCTACTTCAAGCAGGAATAATAATCTAGTCAACATGTCGATGATGTGATATGATGGTTCGAAAGGTTATTTGAGGATGCGAGAAACAAATTGGATATGCAAGACATATTTTCTTGCTAATTTATGTAGGGAACAGTCTAGAGAAATTCCTAACGCAAGGAGGCAAGGAAGGTGGGATCATATAGTAGATTTTGCTGGTGAATTTTAAGAAGATAGTGATATTAATGAGGATGCATTGGTGAATGTCGAATTCATAAGAATAAAAGATAAAGGAGCTAGGCATGAAAGAAGGGATAGAGAGCCTATTGGAGATGGTGTTGATAGAAGTATGGGCGACATCAAAATGAAAATTCTGACATTCAAAAAAATAGTGATCCAGATGCATACTTGAAGTGCGAAAAGAAAATAGAGTTGATATTTGATTGCCACAACTATTTAGAGGAAAATAAGTTAAAGATTGCAGTACTTAAATTTACCGGTTATGCTATCATTTGGTAGGATCAATTAGTAACATCTAGGAAGAGAAACTATGTGAGACTTATTAATACATGGGAAGAATTGAAGGCTACCATGCGGAAAAAGGATTGTGCCTAATCATTATTATATGGTGCTTCATCAAAAATTGCAAACTCTCTACCAAGGTTCTCGGAGTGTGGAGTATTATCACAAAGAGATGGATATTGCTATGATTAGAGCGAATGTTGAGGAGTATAGGGAGGCTACCATGACCCAATTTTTGAAAGGTTTGAATAGGTAGATAGCTAATGAATTAGAGTTGCAACATTATGTAGAGCTGGATGACATGATACATGTAGCTATGAATATAGAAAGGCAATCGAAGAGGAATGGGAAGGCTAGATATGCATCGGGTTCTTCAGGTTCTAACTCTTCTTGGAAATTGAAGTGGAATAGCAATAAAGGTGATGGGCTGTATCAAAATGTACAATTGAGCTATCAAAGGGAAGAGAGGAAGTTGCCAGTAAACCTACACCCAAGGAGAAATCCCAACACCCTCGAAATCAGGATATCAAGTGCTTTAGGTGCATGGGATCGGGAAGGGCGATGATCTTACGTGACAATGGAGAAGTGGTGAGTGATAGTGAAGGTAAATATGATGACATGCCGAAATTGGAAGCTTCTAGCGATGGTGAGAAAGTGGAGTATGTAGTGGAGGAGCTGTTGGTTACACGACGAGCTCTTAATGCTCAAATCAAAGTGGATGACTTAGAGAAACAAAGAAAGAACATATTTCATACGAGATGCCACATCAACTATAAGGCATATAGTATGATTATTAATGAGGTAGTTGTACCAATGTGGCTAGCACTACACTTGTTGAAAATTGGAATAAATTGTGCTAAAACATCTTAGGCCTTACAAATTGCAATGGTTGAATGAATGTGGAGATGTTAAGGTGAATAGACGAATGTTGGTGAGTTTCTCAATTGGAAGGTATCATGATGAAGTGCTGTGTAATGTATTCCTATGCATGCAGGGCATATTTTGTTGGGGAGGCCATGGCAATATAATAGGAAAGTGATCCATGATGGGTACAAAAATAGTTACAATTTTACTAAAGATGAGAAATCTATTACTCTTGCACTATTGGCATCACAATAATTATATGAAGATCAAATCAAATTGAAAAGTGAGGAAAAAAAAGATTGGCAGAAAAGGAAAGTGAGATTGATCTTTTACAACAAGAGAGTAAGAGAGAAAATAGTGAGATGGTTAAAAGTTAGAAAAAAAAGAGTAGGGCCACAAGAAAGGAAATGAAAAGAGTTTTATGAGAGAAGAGAAAAGTCTAGGGTGAATTTCTTTGCAAAGGGAAATGAGTTGAATAGGGCAGCAGTCGAGAACCAACCTATGATCTTGCTGATTTATAATGAGTCAGTCCTCAATCTTGAGGAATCTAATATACCCTTCTCTAGTTTGACTACTTCTTTGTTGTAGGAATTCAGATACGTATTCTCAGAGGACATGCCTAGTGGGCTACCACCCATTCGAGACAGTGAACATTAAATCGATTTTGTACCTGGGGCTATCATTCCAAACATGCCGACTTATCGTAGTAATTTCTAGGAGACTAAGAAACTTCAAAGGCAAGTGGAAGAATTGATGAGCAAAGGGTATGTGAGGGAGAGTATGAGTCCATGTACCGTGCCAGTACTACTTGTGCCAATGAAAGATGGAACCTGGAGGATATGTGTCAATTGTAGGGCTATCAACAATATAACGGTAAAGTATCGTCATTCTATTCCTAGGCTAGATGATATGTTAGATGAATTACATGGATCATGCATATTTAGTAAAGTTGATCTTAAAAGTGGTTATCATCATATTAGGATGAGGGAAGGAGATGAATGGAAAACCGCTTTTAAAACTAAATATGGGTTGTGTGAGTGGTTAGTCATGCAATTTGGACTTATTAATGCACCTAGCACCTTTATGAGATTAATGAATCATGTTTTACGTGCATTTGTAGGTAAATCCGTAGTAGTTTACTTTGATGACATTTTGGTATATAGTAAGGATCTAAATGAACATATAGGGCATTTAAGATGTGTGTTAGTGGTCTTAAGGCAAGAACAACTTTATGCTAACTTTAAAAAGTGCACATTTTGCATGAAAAAACGTTATTTTTCTCGGTTATGTCGTTAGTTCAAAGGGTACTGAAGTGGATGAAGAGAAAATCAAAGTCATCAAGGAGTGGCCAACACCTAAAAGCATAACTGAGGTAAGAAGCTTTCACGAGTTAGCTAGTTTTATAGACGTTTTGTTAAAGACTTTAGCACACTTGCCACTCCATTCACGAAGATTATAAAGAAAAGTGTAGAATTTCATTGGGGCATCAACTGTCTTAAGAAGACCTTAGAAATGCTAGGTGAACATTTTTATTAGCTTAAGATGAAAGTTGATGTTGATCGGGTTTGTAGTAGATGCATCACTTGTAAAAATGTTAGATCTAAGGTTTTACCTTAGGGTTTATATACGCCATTTCGTGTTCCTAGTGAACCTTGGATTGACGTACCTATGTATTTTGTGTTGGGTTTGTCTAGGTATAATAAAGGAAGAGATTCTATATTTTGGTGGTACATAGATTTAGTAAAATGTCACATTTTATTCCATGTCATAAAACTGACTGTTAGGTATTTAATGTAATTGACAATTCTGTAAACAAAAATGACAAAAGTTTATATGTTTTAAAAAGTCAAGGAGTATTGTAATTAGTATAAGTTGTGATATTTTAGGTTTAGGGTTCAAGAATGGGAAAGAAGGAAAAACAACACGGAATATCGCTAGACTGTTGCTAAGTTTTGGCTCGAGCGTCAGAAACTAAACCTTCATCGCCCGCCTATCGCCTAACATTCACTCGAGCGACAACTTGTTGCTCACCCTCCGCTCGAGCGACAGTGCTGTCCAATAATTTAAATCTTAAATCCAAATACCAAAATGCTACTTCCTTCATATCTGTCAGAGTTTTTGAAGATTAAGGGAAGGTGACTGGAGTTCTAGTCGTTGAAGAACACGGTGTTCTTCGTACATCCATAGGAGATAGACGATTCCACAAAGCTAAGAGTTGCTGCAGAAGAGTGCAATCCAAAAGAGCTTTGAAAATTGCAGCTGGAAATTGGTGCAAGAGCACGGAATCCAAGAGAGCTATTGAAATTGCAGTCAGGAAGTCAACTAGTACGTGTCATCGTCTAGTCGGGTAGACCGTAAGTTAAAAAAAGGTTTATGGTGGATTGTTGATTGGTAAAGTGCCCCGAGTTTTCACCCAGTTGGGTTTCTCCGTGATCAATTCTTGTGTTTACCTATTGCTTACATAACTATGGTATTTCAACATAGGAATATTGAATTGCGTGAATAACCATCTAGAAAATAATTAATTAGTGACTTGTTGCTATTTAATTGTTAAGGAAATTTTAATTCCGCATATTCACCTATTCACCCCCCTCTAGGTGTTGTTAGGGTCGAACTGAGTATTTTCAATTAGTATCATAGCATAAATTTCGATTCCTAACCCTTTATTATTCTAGATGAGTTAATCATTGTCAGTGCCTCCATTTTTCGACGAAGCAATTGTGTTTATTGGAAAGTTTGAATGAGAGCTTTTCTTAACTTTTTTATGAACGTATTTGGATTAGCGTTCAAACTGGGTGGACTCCACTTTCAATTACTATTGCTGGTGTAGTTACACCTACTGATAATTCACTTTAGTCTAAAGATGATTTAGCTGAACGTAACCGGAACAGTAAGGGCCTTCATTCCCTATTCATGGCTGTGTCAGCTGAAGAGTTTAGGAGAGTTTTGATGTGTGAGACTGCTAAAAAAGTTTGGGACATTTTAGAAACCACATACAAGGGAACTAAAATTGTGAAAAATTCTAAACTTCAGATGTTGACCTCTAGATTTGAAGAATTTAGAATGACGGATGATGAATCGTTTGATGATTTTTATGCTAAGCTTAGTGATATAGTAAATTCAAGTTTCAAGCTAGGTGAAAAGATCCCAGAGTCAAAGATCATTAGAAAAGTCCTTAGATCCCTACCTGAAAGGTTTACATCTAAAGTTACCACGATTGAAGAAAGTAAGGACTGAGCTGATGTAAAAACTGAAGAACTCGTAGGATCCATTCAAACCTATGAACTCACCGTCTATCAACCTAGAAAGGTTAAATCCATAGCCATGAATACTGTTAGGGAAGAAGAGAGTGAATCCTCTGATACAGAAATGTTTAGGGATGATGAAATAGCTTATTTCGTTAAAAAATTTGAGAAGGTGATAACGAATAGGAGAAAGCCTCAAGAACGGAGTGAAAAATCTAATGAAGAGTCTAAGGATGAACTTGATATTCATGAATCTTATCATAGGTGACCTTCATGACTACCAAAAATCTAAGTGAGTTAAAGCTTGTTAATGAGAACTTGGAAGCAGAAGTTGATTCCTTAACAAGTGATCTTGAAAAATCTAACACTCAGCTCAAATCATTCATGAGTGGTTCGCAGAAACTTGATAATCTGTTGGGGATGAACAAGCCTGTTGGAAATATGCATGGTTGGGTTATGTTTATAATGGTAATACTACTGCTAGTACATCCAATACCACATTCGTCCTTGCCACTAACAAAGCTCGAAAAATTGTTTATCCTGAACTAAAGATCAAACATGCTTTACAATCGAGACCTACTAGACAACGTAGAGTCAATCATCCTACATATCGGCAACAACCTCCGAGCAAGTTTGAACCTATGTTCATTCAAACTTGTCACTATTGTGGTGCACTGGGACACACAAGATCTAGAAGTCGTAAACTCGTGCCTAGAAGTAAAAGTCGGGATTTCTCTAGCAAGGTTAACTTCCTTGCTAATCAAGTTAGCCACTTAACTGAGATGATGACTTAGTTAACTAAAATCACTTCTACTTCTAGGAAGGCTTGGGTTAAACAGAGTGACCTGGATGGTCGTGAGATTGATAATGCTCTTAAAGGTAAGAGCATCCATATTTCACCCTGATTAGTTTCTTAGGTGCATGCATGTGCAGTTCATTGAGTCCATTCATTCTTGCATGCATGCATCTCACTTATTAGTGTTTTATTTTTATTTCATTTTGTGCTTTTATTCTTTTTGGTATTTTTTTTTTAAAAAGGTGTTATTTCTCTTAATTTTCAAAACTTCAGTGCCATTTTTGTCAAATGTTTTTTGCATGCTTATCGCTGAGCCACGCTCAAGCAATAGAAGTAAGAGCTGGCTCACTAGCTTATCACTCGAGCGACAGCCCGTATATTTGAATTTTAACGTCATTTTTCAAGGACTTTACTCAAAATTTCACTAGTTTCCTTCCATTTCTCTCAAAATCTCGCCCACACATATCAAATTCATACTAGTAATCATTATTTGAACATATAGCATCCATCATTTGGCAAATTTGCACACATTTTCATTCCATCTTCGATGAATTTTCAAGGAATTGCTTCAGAAACCTTTGTTTTCGATTGTTCAAATTTATTTGGGTGTTTTTGATTCTTTGCTTGAATCTTTTGGGTTATACTTCATGTTTTCCTGATTCTCATAGATTGTACTCACTTCCTACATCATTTTGCACCGAACATTGGGTTTTTGGATTATTTATGCGCGATTTTGGTGGTTTAATGTGTGTTCTTCACTCTATTCATTCATTTTTGCATTGTTAGCTGATGGAGGTTGCAATAGAATTAGGTCGTGGTTTGTGGTTTTGGCTGTTGAGAATGTGGTTGATGTTTTGAGTGATTTTTCCATGAGTTTTGCTGTTTGGGATAGTCTTTGAGGTTGGTTTAAGAATGATTGTTTTGAGAATTGAATGTGTGTTGGATTATCGGGTTATAGGTTGGAAGTGTGAAGTTTGTTCTCTTCTCCATTATGCACAAGGGACACACATGATCATTTGTGTCTTGGTTTGGTTGTGTTTGGTGTTGGCATCACGAGGTGACGTCACGTCCTTGCGGCATGACATCACGGCACCCGTCATATCTTCACGTCACCTTCGTATAGGCATCACAACATATCGTTCTGCATTCATTCTAGGACACGTTACATTTTACCCTCTTTGCCTCGTTTTGCGTGCATTCATGCATATCTTGTCGAGGTTTTGATATATTGGTCTTACTTGTTTCAGATACTGCCTAAGAAAGCTCGTACTGCTGCTACGTCTCCTGGTACATCCACTCTTATAGTAGGTCTAGGTTCATTTCTATTGTTGCCCAAGATACTTTTGGGTCACAATTTTCATTGCGACCTATTTTGTGTCCCTCCATCAAGTCTTCTTATTCACGAGTTCTATGCTAACATCCACGACGTTAGCAGTTCGTCTTTTTGAGTCTTTCTTAGGAGTAAGACAATTAAGATTACTCCTGATGTTATGCCTAGCATAACTCATATTCCCAGAGTCGTTCACCCCTTATTTCCTTATTTGACTCCTGATACCCTTTCTTCGGACTCTCTAGTCCGTTCGACGATGTTTAACATACCGTTTGAAGGAGGTTCGGGTGCGATTCACATTGGTTCTCTTCCTACTGATCGCCAGATTCTGTTGCGCATTGTGTGCACATATCTTTGGCCTATGTCTCATACTTCTTCAGTACCTATGGAGAAGACTTGTTTTTGTACGCCCTGCTACATGGGGATTCCATTGATTTACCCTTGTTCATTTGCCAGCAAATTTTGCGTGCCTTTTTGTGTCACTAGGACTCGAGTGAGACTTCCTTATGCATCTCTTATTATCGCCTTGTAATAGCACTTGGCATTAGTTTTCCTGAGGGGGTTCTGAGGCATATTTCTCGGCCGATTGGCCATACCACTATTGCTCAAAGTAGGTCACAT
>CAIGRF010015191.1:0-23642 GCA_903798235.1 Fraxinus ornus | reverse complement strand
ATATATTCATGAAAAAACTCAAGAAAAAAAACTTGTTAGAAATGTAAGTGTATTGTTTGTTATAATCAAAACAAGTGGAGTTATATTAAATCATAGGTCAACAGAAAGATCTTTCCAAAGTCAAATCCCTGACTGATTGATGGGACGTGTGGCAGGACCCAAACGGTCAATTTAGCTGCCTTTGTCAGAACATTCAATGCAAGCCAACCTATGGAGGGACGGATTGGCACCTAGGATGAGACAAGACCTGAGGATCTGATAACACGTGTCTCCTCATCCAACGACTCTCCTCTTCACATCCTTAGTATAAATACCCCTCATTGTGCCAGAAGAAGGATTCAAATCCATTTTCTCCTATTACATGGCAATCTTAAGTATCGTCCTCTCCCTTCAATACTGGTAATTTATCCTTACACTTTAAATCAACCACTTCTCGGCGAGTGTCCCACCGTCGTCGAACCATTTTCGGTTGAACTAACTTGACCGTCGGAGTGCTCGCGACTGTCTCCAAGTCCTCCGAGAAAGGCCATGGGTGACTAACGACATGCTACGTGTGCATGTAAGAGCTTACTTGAAGACTTATTCTGTTGGCCACGTGTCGAGCCATTTTTCGAAGTCAACAATAAACATAGCCTCCATCCCCATATATGCAACTGTAGAACCAAGGTGGTTTTCAAGCTCCACAGAATCCTCAACAATCATCCTGTAGACGAACTGAGACGAATTCAAACAGGAGAACCCATTTGAGTCCTCAGGGAGAAGTCCATATTGAAAGAGAAGTAGGAATGGACAATTCCAACTATATAGTCGCTCCGACTGAAAACACCCATGCTAAAGAGGACAACTACCTCCGGAATATGAAGAGCAGCCCCAGAGGTCTGCCATGTTTTCAATTGAGGATGGGCGCCTACAAATAGGAACCAGCCCGTGCACCAAACGGTCCGCCAACAGGAGCGTGCACAAAGCCAAATTCAGGTCCCTCCGCCTAGAAATAGGCGAGAGAGGCGTGGCGAATTGAGGGAACAGAGGTGAAACTGCCCAGCTTTCACCTTGTCCAGCAGCAGATGGGAGCGATTTTGATGAACAATGCAGGTCATATGAACTTGATGATGATGATGACAATCTGCCCTTCTCTAGGGAGATTCGCACCTTTCCGATGCTTCTTAACTTCGTCCCTCATAAGATTCCCAAATATGAAGGAAAGGGCGACCCAGAGTAGCATCTCAACAAGTATAAAACACAAATGAGCCTTAAAGGCGCCTCGCTAGCTTTGAAATGCAGGGCATTCTATCTAACTCTTGGCGGAGCTGCTGAAGTGTGGTATAGCAGATTGGCACCACTTAGCATAAGGAGCTGGCCAGACCTGAAAAATATGTTTCTAAACCAGTACCTTTCAAGGAAAGAGGGAGAAGCTCCAATACAACGCTTGCAAGACATGAGGCAAGCAGCAAGAGAAACCTTGGAGAGCTACATTGTTTGCTTCATTGATGAAATAACTTATTGCGAACAAGTCACTGACAAGGAAGCTCTTTCAGCTCTGAAAGGAGGTCTGAACATGTACACCCTATTCTGAAGGGATATCCGAAGCAAAAATCCTTCCACATATGATAAGTTGGTAGAAATGATGAAGATTGAGATTGTCAATGAGGAAATGATTGACCACAGAAACAGAGACGCCCAGGGACTCCCTCCGCCTCAGAGGCAAATTGATAGAAGACCTACCTCCCAAATAGTAAGCCAGCAATGGACTAAGGCCAGGCACGCTGTGGCTCCCACTTTGGGACAAGCACTGGCCACTGTCACACTGAATACAGTGCCTACTTTGACTTATGAAAGCGTTGGACCTAACATTGGCAACTCAGCTAGGAACACTGGATGACCCTCGACCTCTAGAAATAGAGGATAAGAAAGTAGGCCTAGAGATAGGCCCCAAGAAGAACTGCAGCCTTATTGCGCTTTCCATCGTTACTATGGTCATGACACAAGCGAATGTAGGAATGCGAACTGGCCTATAAGCAACCCACGTAACGCAAAGGATAACCACTACCAAGGTAACGTACAAAGAAACTCTCCAAGAAGAGGCGAGATGAGGTGACATTCGCCCCACAATGATAGAAACAAAATAGGAAAAGGCCCCAGAGCGGACAGCGTCCTAGGAGGTACTCGACTGCTTCTAACGAACAGCAGGCCATCCGAGAAATTGACACCATTATTGGAGGACCCCATGTAGGAGGTGAATCAAAAAATGCTCAAAGAAATTATACCAGAGAGGCGAGAAGTCCACCAATGGCCACCTATATAGTGAGCCAAGCTACAGGTGGCAGGGCTATGGAGCTCATTACATTCACCCAGGAAGATGAGGCGGGTGTTCACTTTCCACAATGGGATGCCCTGGTAGTCAGAGCCGTGGTGGCCCGCAACTGGCTGAAACGCATGCTAGTGGATAATGACAGTTCAATCAACATCTTATTCGGTACGACTTTTTATAAAAATGGCAGTAGATCATGAGCTAACACCGATGACCTCTCCCCTCTACGGGTTCACTGGAGACAGCATCATTCCCAGAGGAAAAACTACTTTGGCTGTTGAGATGGGGGCTCCGTCCCAGGTGGCACACCACTTCATGGAATTTTTATTCGTTGACCATCGGTCTACCTATCATGGAGTTTTGGGAAGACCAGCCCTGAAAGAGTTATGGGCAGTAACTTCCATCCATCACCTCTGCATGAAGTTCTCCACAGAACGTGGAATCGCCACTGTTCGAGGTGATCAGATGGGATCTAGGGAGTGCTATCTCAACTCTTTGAGAAAGGCTAAAACTCGAGTCAATATGGTACTGGATACTTACATGTTAGAGGCCCCTGAAGAAGGGCTACCTCTGATGCTAGACATTGTCATGGCATAAGCCAGACCTGAAGTATTCCTGGAAGAGCTGGATCCCAGGGTGATTGAATTAGAATCCCAAACCGCTCCAATGGAGAAGCTGAAAACCATTCCAGTGGACCCACAGGACACATCCAAGGTCCTCCAGGTCGGGAAAGAACTATAAGAAGAGATTAAGGAAGCACTGAAAGACTTCCTTTGAAAGAATGTGGATGTCTTTGCATGGAGACACGAAGATATGATTGGAATAGACCCAAAACTAGTTGCCACCACCTGCAGATCGATCTGAACTGTACTCCACACAGGCAGAAGAGATGGGTGTTGAATGCCGAAAGGTATGAGACCCTGAAAGAAGAAATGGAGAAGCTCATCAACAATGGTTTCGTTCGTGAAGCCAATTACCGGAAGTGGATTTCAAATCCCGTTTCGATGAAGAAGCATAATGGCAAATGGATGGTCTACATTGATTTCTCTAACCTTAATCAGGCCTACCCAAAGGATAGCTTCCCTCTACTAATCGACCAATTAGTAGATTCAACTACTGGGCATGAACTAGAAGTTTCATGGACGCCTATTCAGGTTACAATCAAATTCCTATGTTCCCAGGTGACAAGGACAACACCTCTTTCATTACTGATAGGGGACTTTATTGTTATAAGGTAATGCCATTCAGCCTAAAAAATGCTGGGGCTACCTACCAAAGGTTAGTCAACAAGATGGTTGATCTGTTCGACAAAATAATGGAGGTTTATGTTGATGATATGTTTGTGAAGAGCCTCCGAGCTGAAGAGCATATTAAACACCTGGGTAAGGTTTTTCAAACACTAAGAAGGTACCACATGAGGCTGAACNACACCTGGGTAAGGTTTTTCAAACACTAAGAAGGTACCACATGAGGCTGAACCCTCTTAAATGTGCATTTGGCATGGCTTCAGGCAAATTCTTGGGCTATATTGTGAATTAGAGGGCCAACCCATAGAAAATCAAAGCTCTAATCGAAATGAGGTCGCTACAGAAGCCAAAGGAAGTGCAACAGGTGACTGGTATAGTAGCCGCACTTAATCACTTCATTTCAAGGGCAACTGAAAAATGCTTACCCTTCTTCAAAATCCTCAAGGGAGGCAAAAAGTTTCAATGGACCCCAGAGTGCGAGGAGGCGTTCCAAGAGTTGAAAACTACTTGGGACAAACACCCCTTCTCAACAAGCTAAATGAAGAAGAATCTTTGTTATTATACTTGGCAGTAGCTAATGACTCAATCAACTCAGTGCTTGTGCGAGAAAAAGAAACGTATCAATTGCCAATCTACTATGTAAGCAGAGCTTTACTACCTGCCGAAGTGCGTTACTCGGACATGGAGAAATTGGCTCTTGCTTTGGTCACCGCTTCTCGAAAGTTGAGGTCATACTTCCAGGCCCACAGCATTCAAATCTTGATGAATTTCCCACTGAGGCAAGTCCTGCAGAAGCCAGATGCCTCGAGAAGGCTACTGAAATGAGTTGTTGAGCTCAGTGAATTTGACATAACATACACACCCCGGGCAGCAATCGAGGGTCAAGTCCTGGCTGATTTTGTTGCAGAGTTTGCTAAAATCCCTAAAATTGAAGTGAGCATAGAACTAGCAGAACCTCCCACCTGGAATCTCTTTGTTGATGGATCCTCAGGAGAGACGGGCTTCGGGGCTGGTATTGTGCTGGAAAGCCCAGAAGGGCAAAAGCTTAAATATGTCGTAAGGCTTAGACTCAAAGCAACCAATAACATGGCTTAATATGAGGCTCTCCTAGCTGGACTTCAGTTAGCCAGGGAATTTCAAGTAAAAAGATTGATTATCAGTAGTGATTCACAGTTGGTGGTAAACCAGGTAAATGGAAACTTTGTGGCCAGAGACAAGCATATGGCAACCTATCTGAAGCTGGTCATCAATTCCCTACCCAACTTTAAAAGGTTCGAGCTGATTCATGTGCCACGCCAGGAGAACTCCCATGCGGATGCTCTATCTAAACTGGCCAGTAGAAAAGATCTGGATATACTAAAAGTAGTGCCAATTGAGCATCTAGCAGAACCCTCTATCAAGAAAGGTGAGGAACTTATGTGGATTGAGAGTACTCCACCCTGGATGTTGCCTATCTTGGCTTACTTAAGAGAACAAACTTTACCGGAGGATGAAGCCGAAGCACGAAGGCTTCGAAGGAGAGCTGCTCACTTCGTCTTGCAGGACGATATTTTGTACAAGCGTGGTTTTTCCTCTTCCCTTCTTAGATGCACAGGGGGAGAATAAGTGAATTACATCCTAAGGGAAGTACATGAAGGTGTTTATGGAAATCACTCTGGTGGACCTGCCTTGGCACACAAAATACTCCGGCAAAGGTATTATTGGCCGACTCTGAAAAGGGATGCCATTGAATTCGTGCGCAAAGTAACAAATGTCAATGCTTCTCCAATGTGCAGAGGTAACCATCCCAAGAACTTACTTTTGTGTCCAGCCCTGGCCATTCTCCAAATGGGGTGTGGATTTCATCGGCCCCTACCCAAAGGGAGAGCAAACGCTCGCTTCGCCATCATTGCTATTGACTACTTCACCAAATGGGTAAAAGTAGAGCCTCTATCCAAGATTACTGAAGCAAACACTTTCAAATTCCTCTGGAAGAACATCATATGCCAGTTCGGCATTCCTCATTCCTTGGTCTCAGACATTGGTAAACAGTTCGACAACAAAAAGATCCAAGAATTATGCGATGAGCTCGGAATCAGGAAGCACTTCTCTTCACCTCATCATCCTCAGGCGAATGGCCAAGTTGAGAGGTCAACAAGACCATCAAACTCACCATGAAAAGGAAATTTGATGCCTCCAAAGAGGTTTGGTCAATGAGCTCCCTCAGGTCCTATGGGCCATCAGAACCACCTGTTGGTGTTCCTTTTCCTCGTCGCATCGACTTCAATGAAGTAACAAATAAGGATCTCAGGAGGTTTGAGCTAGATTTTTTCGAAGAGAAGAGAGATGACTCTCAGGTCAGACTCGCTTCCTACTAGTGTAAGATGATGTGCTACTATAATGCCAAAGTGAAGAAGAGAATGTTTTACATTGGCGACCTAGTGCTCCGCAAGATTTTCTCTTCAGCCAAATATCCTGACACAGGGACTTTGGGGCCGAATTGGGAAGGTCAGTACAAAATTATCTAGAAGATCAGACCTGGCACTTACACAGTCAAAGACCTGGAAGGAAAGGTGATGATTCACTCTTGGAACATTGAGCACCTAAGGAAGTACTACCAGTAGGAAGTTTGTAACCTTATAAATATTGTAATCAAATGAATGAACTGATTTTCGTTTCACCTCGCTCTTACATGGAAATATCAAATAACCTTGTCGAGGTGCAAGCTCCTCCAAAGGGGTCACCTCCAAGGACATTTGCGTAGTCAGAGACGGTGCGGGTGCTATCTTTGATGAAACAGAAAGTACATATATTAAAACAACCTTACCGAGGTGCAAGCTCCCTCAAAGGGGTTACCTCCAAGGACATCTGTGGATGCCATTGAATTCGTGCGCAAAGTAACAAATGTCAATGCTTCTCCAATGTGCAGAGGTAACCATCCCAAGAACTTACTGTTGTGTCCAGCCCTGTCCATTCGCCAAATGGGGTGTGGATTTCATCGGCCCCTACCCAAAGGGAGAGCAAATGCTCGCTTCGCCATCATTACTATTGACTACTTCACCAAATGGGTAAAAGCAGAGCCTTTGTCCAAGATTACTGAAGCAAACACTTTCATATTCCTCTTGAAGAACATCATATGCCAGTTCGGCATTCCTCATTCCTTGGTCTCAGACAATGGTAAACAGTTCGATAACAAAAAGATCCAAGAATTATGCGATGAGCTCGGAATCAGGAAGCACTTCTCTTCACCTCATCATCCTCAGACGAATGGCCAAGTCGAGCGGTCAACAAGACCATCAAACTCACCATGAAAAGGAAATTTGATGCCTCCAAAGAGGTTTGATCAATGAGCTCCCCCAGGTCCTATGGCCATCAGAACCACCTGTTGGTGTTCCTTTTCCTCATCGCATCGACTTCAATGAAGTAACAAATGACGATCTCAGGAGGTTTGAGCTAGATTTTCTCGAAGAGAAGAGAGATGACTCTCAGGTCAGACTCGCTTCCTACTAGTGTAAGATGATGTGCTACTATAATGCCAAAGTGAAGAAGAGAATGTTTTACATTGGCGACCTAGTGCTCTGCAAGATTTTCTCTTCAGCCAAAGATCCTGACACAGGGACTTTGGGGCCGAATTGGGAAGGTCAGTACAAAATTATCCAGAAGATCAGACCTGGCACTTACACAGTCAAAGACCTGGAAGGAAAGGTGATGATTCACTCTTGGAACATTGAGTACCTAAGGAAGTACTACCAGTAGGAATTTTGTAACCTTATAAATATTGCAATCAAATGAATGAACTGATTTTCGTTTCACCTCGCTCTTACATGGAACTATCAAATAACCTTGTCAAGCTCCTCCAAAGGGGTCACCTCCAAGGACATTTGCATAGTCAGAGGCGGTGCGGGTGCTATCTTTGATGAAACAGAAAGTACACATATTAAAACAACCTTACCGAGGTGCAAGCTCCCTCACAGGGGTTACCTCCAAGGACATCTGCATAGTCAGAGGTGGTGTGGGTGCCATCTTTGATGAAACAGGAAGTGCACATATCAAAACAACCTTGCCAAGGTGCAAACTCCTCCAAAGGGGTCACCTCCAAGGACATCTGCGTAACCAGAGGCAGTGAGATTGCTATCTCTAACAAGGCAGTATATCTTGAACACGACCGACAAGTATGGGAGCCTCTTAATGGCCAATGTGATATTACTTGTTCTCCATTGGCTCCTTCCATTTTATTAAGTGGTTAAGCAAGGCCGATGCGATATTACTTATTCTTCATTGGCTTCTCCCATTTTATTAAGCGGTTAAGCAAGGCCGACGCGATATTTCTTATTCCTCTTTGGCTTCTTCCATTTTATTAAGTGGTTAAGCAATGTCAATGCGATATTACTTGTTCCTCATTGGCTTCTTCCATTTTATTAAGTGTTTAAGCAAGGCCGATACTATATTACTTGTTCCTCATTGGCTTCTTCCCTTTTATTAAATGGTTAAGGTAAGTCGATGCGATTACACTTATTCGAAGTGAGTTTAGATATTAAGTGGTTAAGCAAGGCCGATACGATATTACTTGTTCCTCATTGGCTTCTTCCCTTTTATTAAATGGTTAAGGTAAGTCGATGCGATTACACTTATTCGAAGTGAGTTTAGAAGAAATAATTACTTGTGCAATAAAAATAAAGTAAAGTAAGGTGACAACACTTGGAAGAAAATGAATTTCATTCATCATAGAAAGAGGCCGAAGCTAGTACAAAATAAAAGAAGAATACAGAGCCTAATCTACGTTCACGATCGTTCCGGCTTCTACTTCTTCTTGAGGGGCCCTTTCCTCCTCCTCCTCTTCAACCATTGGGCGACCTTTAATGGGGTCATCGAACTCTTCTCCAAGAAATTCGATGTCGAGTTTGGGGTGCCTCTCGCGCAGGCGAGACATCATCTCCTTGGTAGCCTAAGAAGCTCAATAATTGGCGAAGTCATCATACTATGGTGTTTTATCAAAATTGTCCTTATAATTCTGGATTGCCACCTCGCCATTATCTTCGCCTCTACCTTCAGAGAATCAATCTCGTCAGCCTGGGCCTCGAAGAGCTTCTTTAGCCCAGCTTTCTCCTTATTAGCCTCCACTAGGGCTTCGGAGGCGAGCCTTTGATGCTCGTTGGATTGGTTCATCCGTTTGGTCAGATCAGCCACTTGCGAAGATGACTCGTGCAACTCGTTCTTCAATCGATTAACTTGGATTTCAGCCGTGTCCAACTTCGAGGTGGCCGCTATCCATTTTTCCTCTGCCTCATCAGCCTCTTCTTAGCTTCGGACACCTCCTCCTCCCACTGGCCCGAGGCTTCCAGTTCATCATTCCGTTTGCGGAGGCCTCGGACCAAGTCTTCTACCGCGATGCCCATACTTAGGGCTCTGGCTATACAAGCATTGTTGGCAGCCAACAGATCCTATATTTCATACGAGGTGGCATGATTTTGCCAATCCTCGGTCCAGTACTTTCCATGAATTCGGGTAGTAGAGGCAGTTTTAGGAGGCAGCATTTCCAAAACTACATCGAGAAGATCTTCATCTTTGCTCCCAAAAAAGTTAGCGGCCTTGCCTCGGGCCCGAGTGGTTGTAGGACTCTTCTGTCTCTTTCGGCAAGGCTTTCGGTGAAATAAGCAGTTATTGGCACAATGGCCTAAGGAATAGACGAGGGGACATCCAGGGTCACCCCGGCATCGGCTGGAGGAGGAGGGATTGCGTCGGATGGAACCGAAGTAGAGGCCCCAGGTGGGACGGCCTTCTTTTTTCTCTTAACGATGAAGGCTCCTCCTATGCCTCGTTCTCCTCGGCGGTTGATGTCCAGCCCTACTGAGAGTAAGCAGACTCTCCAACCGCTTCTTGTAAGCAGTCTTTATTTCTCAACATCTCACCTCCGCAACCATTTTGCGGATCGTAGCAAAGTCAGGCCTCAACACATTCTTCCTCGCGAAGTCCTCTGCAAACAGGGTAAAGTTACTAAGGCCTTGTCTGGTAGCAATTCTTTTTCTAATTTTGAGCAAATATCCGACTGTTGCCAAAGAATTCAGCCGTATTAGTTGACTGGCCATATCTGATGTGGGGCCCTGTAACGGTCCGTTTAGCAATTTTAATCTGGCCAAAATCAGAACCAGATAGAGGCTAAGTATTTTCAGATAAGAACAAAGAAATAAAAAGATCTGAAGCGAGGTGTATACCTTTGCTCGACATCAATCCGTGAAAAACGAAGTAGGTGTTCTGATCGATAATCTCCTTACAGTTCCTTTCAAATGGAGGCATTTGGTAGAGCTGGATTATTATGTCCCACTTCTCCTCCTAAATCTCACACCATGAAAGAGAGCCTACGAATAAGAGAAACATTAAAATCATAAGTGAAAATTATTCAAGTATAATTAACTTGGGAAAAGAACTTATAATAAGTGGAATATGACGTGGGAATGGTAAGAGGCACCATCGGGTTGCCCTCCATAGTATCCCACCTCCCGGTTACCCAAAACTAGGAGCTCCTCCAGCCCTTAACAGACATGTGCAACCCAGTCACAAAAGGGGAGTGGGACCCCCAGGGTGCCAAGTAGTACCAACCCTTAGTTTTGTCCTCCCCCTCCCCCTCCCCCCAGCCACATACTTCGGCAAAAATATGGAATGGAATATACTAAAGGGCATATCTATCCCTATGCTGGCCCGACGGCAAAGCATCCACGAACCCACCATCTGAGACCATGAGTTTGGATTGAGCTGAGTCGAAGCCAACCCATAGGAACAAAGTACTAGCCTAAAGAAAGGGTGGAAGGAGAGTCTAAGGTCCGCCTTAAGTATGTTTTCACTCACCGCCACGCATCCCGACCTCGGATAACAGACCCTCTCATGCGGCTCGGGTATTATCAATTCTATGTTATCGGGAATTCTAAAAACGACCCTACACCTCCCAGTTGTTCTACGGTGATTTTCAAAGGGTATTTCGAAGCTCCCTATTAAACCGAAGTGTCCACAAAGGAGGCTGGACGCCTCTATATATTATCTCCGGCCCTAATAGCCCTACCCAGCTCATCCGGAGTGATGGTTATAGGCTCTCTGAAAGCAAAACTCTCCTCACCTCTACTCCCCTCACCCTCCGAGGCGTGCACAGGTTCACTGGCCATTTCGAGTTTTAAAGAAATTTTTGAAGAAAAAGATGAAGAAACTGACAAAAGGCGAAAATGTTACCTATTGCAACGACGGGAACTTGTTACTCGTCGAGAATTTGTAGAATGGTAGCCGGAGTTCTGAGTGTTCGCTAGAGAAGAAAACGCAAAGAACGGCAAAGGAAAAACTTTTAAAATAAGTAAGAGATTTTCGCAAAGGTAAAAGGCTTAAAATGAAAGGGTTGGGCCTTATATAGGCGTCCTAAGACTTACCCCAGCCATTGGATCAATTCCAATCGCATTTGACCCGTCCAAAGCTAAGGCTCCAATATCACCATTGAAATCAAAGGTCGCCGATCAACAATCCTGATGAAGCGGTGAATCTCACGCACAACCTGAACACGTCGTCATGAGGAATGGGAACCGTCGCCATCATTACCATTTATAGCAAATGAAGCGTGCCTTGGAAGCAAGCGGATGTCCCTTTTATCCGTCTTGGGAAGAAGCGAAAGCTTTCAAATCATTGGCACAAAACCTAAGGCTATCTCTTCAGAGCCGTCACTTCGCTCCGCATAAGAGTTGCAACAGCTCTCCACAGAGTTGTCAACCCATATCACTTCGGCCAGAGAAGAATCTGATGTTACAACAACTCCCTCTGGAGTTACCAACTCCTATAACTTTGGCCGCTTCAGAGCTTCGCGTTGCAACAACTCTCCACAGAGTTTTCAACCCATATCACTGTGGCCAGAGCATAATCTGATGTTGCAACAACTCTCTCTAGAGTTGCCAACTCCTATAGCTTCGGCCGCTTCAGAGCTTCACATTCAACAGCTCTCCACAGAGTTGTCATACAAAGAAATAAAAAGATCTGAAGTGAGGTGTATACCTTAGCTCGACATCAATCCGTGAAAAACGAAGTAGGTGTTCTGATCGATAATCTCCTTACAGTTCCTTTCAAATGGAGGCGTTTGGTAGAGCTGGCTTATTATGTCCCACTTCTCCTCCGGAATCTCACACCATGAAAGAGAGCCTACGAATAAGAGAAACATTAAAATCATAAGCGAAAATTATTCAAGTATAATTAACTTGGGAAAAAGAACTTATAATAAGTGGAATATGACGTGGGAATGGTAAGAGGCACCATCGAGTTGCCCTCCATAGTATCCCACCTCCCGGTTACCCAAAACTAGGAGCTCCTCCAGCCCTTAACAGACATGGGCAACCCAGTCACAAAAGGGGAGTGGGACCCCCAGGGCGCCAAGTAGTACCAACCCTTAGTTTTGTCCTCCCCCTCCTCCCAGCCACATACTTCGGCAAAAATATGGAATGGAATATACTAAAGGGCATATCTATCCATATGCTGGCCCGACGCCAAAGCATCCACGAACCCACCATCTGAGACCATGAGTTTGGATTGAGCTGAGTCGGAGCCAACCCATAGGAACAAAGTACTAGCCTAAAGAAAGGGTGGAAGGAGAGTCTAAGGTTCGCCTTAAGTATGTTTTCACTCACCGCCACGCATCCCGACCTCGGATAACAGACCCTCTCATGCGGCTCGGGTATTATCAATTCTATGTTATCGAGAATTCTAAAAACGACCCTACACCTCCCAGTTGTTCTACGGTGATTTTCAAAGGGTATTTCGAAGCTCCCTATTAAACCGAAGTGTCCACAAGGGAGGCTGGATGCCTCTATATATTATCTCCGGCCTTAATAGGGAGCAAAACTCTCCTCACCTCTACTCCCCTCACCCCCCGAGGCGTGCACAGGTTCACTGGCCATTTCGAGTTTTAAAGAAATTTTTGAAGAAAAAGATGAAGAAATTGACAAAAGGCGAAATGTTACCTATTGCAACGACGGGAACTTGTTACTCGTCGAGAATTTGTAGAATGGTAGCCGGAGTTCTGAGTGTTCGCTAGAGAAGAAAACGCAAAGAACAGCAAAGGAAAAACTTTTAAAATAAGTAAGAGATTTTCGCAAAGGTAAAAGGTTTAAAATGAAAGGGTTGGGCCTTATATAGGCGTCCTAAGACTCACCCCAGCCATTGGATCAATTCCAATCGCATTTGAGCCGTCCAAAGCTAAGGCTCCAATATCACCATTGAAATCAAAGGTCGTCAGATCAACAATCCTGATGAAGCGGTGAATCTTACGCACAACTTGAATGCGTCGTCATGAGGAATGGGAACCGTCGCCATCATTACCATTTATAGCAAAGGAAGCATGCCTTGGAAGCAAGCGGATGTCCCTTTTATGCGTCTTGGGAAAAAGCGAAAGCTTTCAAATCATTGGCACAAAACCTAAGGCTATCTCTTCAGAGCCGTCACTTCGCTCCGCATAAGAGTTGCAACAACTCTCCACAGAGTTGTCAACCCATATCACTTCGGCCAGAGAAGAATCTGATGTTACAACAACTCCCTCTAGAGTTGCCAACTCCTATAGCTTTGGCCGCTTCAGAGCTTCGCGTTGCAACAACTCTCCACAGAGTTGTCAACCCATATCACTGTGGCCAGAGCATAATCTGATGTTGCAACAACTCCCTCTAGAGTTGCCACCTCCTATAGCTTCGGACGCTTCAGAGCTTCACATTCAACAGCTCTCCATAGAGTTGTCAACCCATATCTCTTCGACCAGAGCAGAATTTGATGTTGCAACAACTCTCTCTATAGTTGCCAACTCCTATAGCTTCGATCACTTCAAAGCTTCACATTGCAATAGCTCTCCACAGAGTTGTCAACCTGCTCCTATCGCTTCAGTCGCAACAGCTTCGCGTTGCAACAGCTCTCCACAAGAGTTGTCAACCCATATCACTTCGGCCAGAGCAGAATCTGATGTTGCAACAACTCCATCTAGAGTTGCCAACTCTTATAACTTCTACCGCTTCAGAACTTCGCGTTGCAACAGCTCTCCACAGAGTTTTCAACCCATATCACTTCGGCAAGATCAGAATCTGGTATTGCAACAACTCCTTCTAGGGTTGCCAACTCCTATAGCTTCGGTCGCTTATGAGATTTGTGTTGCAACATCTCTCCCCAAAGTTTTCAACCCATATCACTTTGGCTAGAGCAGAATCTGATGTTGCAACAACTCCCTCTAGAGTTGCCAATTGCGATGGCTTCGATCGCTTTGGCCTCATCAAGCCCTATCAATGCAACGAACACTATTAGGGGCCCCCGCCCCCCCTATATCAACTCGATCGCTTCAAGGGGAGCGCAACAAAGGTCTCAAGCTTCTTCCTTTGCTTCGACAACGCCACAACTTTGCTTCATATCGATGCTTAACAAGTTCCCCACCATTATCCAATCACCTGCTTCCCATGCTTTTCCCCATGCGCTCCAGCTCTACAAATTAAAAGTCATTGTACTATATGAATATCCACGCCAGGAAAGGTGGTCTATACCACGCCACGTGGTGGCCGAGGTGATTGCACATGGGTCGAGCTGATTGCATAAGACGAAGTGATGACATGAGGGAGGAACTGAACGCACGCCCAACAGAAGAGCCGAGTTCATCCGCAAGCCATCGCGGATGTAAAGGCTCGCACTTTGCTTCTGCAACGCTGCACCTGCCTCGCCTCGCCTCGCCTCGCCCCAGCAAAGATCTCTGGTAGAAAGATCTTTCCAATTTCAAATCCATGACTGATTGATGGGACGTGTGGCAGGATCCAGGATCCAAACGGTCAATTCAGCTGCCTTTGTCAGAGACATTCAATGTCCGCCAACCTATGGAGAGACGGATTGACACCTAGGATGAGACAAGCCTTGAGAATCTGATAACACGTGTCTCCTCATCCAACGGCTCTCCTCTTCACATCCTTAGTATAAATACCCTTTCCTTATGCCAAAAGAAGGAATCGAATCCATTTTCTCCTATTACATTGCAAACTTAAGTATCACACTCTCCCTTCAATACTGGTACTTTATCCTTACACTTTAAATCAACCACTTCCCGACGAGTGTCCCACCGCCGGCGAGCTATTTTCGGTTGAACCATGAATTGACTTGACCATCGAAGTGCTCGCGATCGTCCCCAACCCCTCTGGGAAAGGCCACGGGTGACTAACGACGTGCTAGTGTGCAAGGAAGAGCTGACTTGAAGACTTGTTCTGTTGACCACGTGTCGGAACCATTTTTCGAAGTCAACAATAACCATAGCCTCCATCCCCATAAATGCAACTTAATTGGGTCCAAATCAAATATCAGAGAGACCTCAAAATGAATAGATCATGTAAAAAAGAGTCCGCCCTAGAGCCTTACATGATTTTATTAAAAATATCCCGAGATCAGAACAAATTCGATCATACTTCAGCTTCCATTTCTGCCGTGGCTGCAGAATCATCCATGGAGACAACTGTGCTGACACGAAGAAGATCAGCATAGTATTTTCTTTCTCAAGATCATTTTGAGAGGGTTCCATTGCAAGGCTCTGCAAGTCAACAAATCAGATGGATTATGTGGGTTTGCTATGCATTATGAAACACTACAACTGACAAGATTTTATCAATATTCACCGATAAGTAACTTCCATCTGTACTCTTAGCTAATCATCCAAGAAATTGTAGTAGTTCTAAGTCGAGAATAAGATTCTCCACAATAAGTAACTTCCATCTTTACTCTTAGGTAAAATTAAACATCCAAAAATTGTAGTAGATTTAAGTCGAGAACAAGATTCTCCACCTGAATAAGTTCAGCATAATGCTGATAGTTCTCACTGCTTGCATCATGATCACCAACGCACTACCACACAGACCATCGGCCTTGTCCACCATAGTCATTGCTAGGTACCAAGGTAAGAAATGAATTTACAAAACCATTTAAGTGTCAACATATATACGTTGGAAGAATGAATGGGGGTGGAAAATTCCCAACCCACCAGAGAATTAGGGCGAAAACGGGAAATATGATTTCCTTCTTGATTCTTATTTTTTAAATGTTTAAAAATTAAAACAAACAAATAAATAGTAAATGAGGTAGACAAGATATTTTATAGTCCCATCCTATCCGGTCCCTATCCCTCTTTGGCTCGCGTCTTGAAAATTCCAACAAGACGAGATCATAGGGAGGGCTGTCCTCGTCTTGCCCCATCCTATTGCTATCCACATTTCTAGGGATGTCAATGGGCCGAGCCGAGCCGGCCCTTTAACCCACGAGACATGAGCTGAGCCGCGAGTCCACAAGTTTTTTTGAATTTTTTTTTTTACTTTTTCACGTTTTATTTTAAAATTTTTCACGAGCTCGGCTCGCTACTCATATTTTCACGAGCCGACGAGCCGCTCGGCCGTTTGACATCTGACATTTCAGATGGTGTTCGGTACAACAACATTTTCTGATAGTTGAAGGATAGAGTTAATTTCACAAATGGTCTCTAAGTTCAAGTGAAATTTTAAATTGGTCATTAATGTAATTTTGTGATCCATTTAGTTACTAATGTTAAATAATATTACATATTGGTTGACTCCATCGGCCTTATTAACGCCAACGCCACAATTTTGTCAATGAATATTACAAAAAATCAGGTACAATAAAACAAACCTTCAAAACAATTCATGACGAAAAATCATGTGGATGCCACGAACACATTATCCTTTTCCAAAAGCCATTTATCAAAAATAAAAAAAAATAAAAAAACGCACGTATTTAATAATATCAAACAAAGAGGATTTTCAGTTCTTCATGTGAAGAGAAATGACCAGTCTGTTTATGTGTATCAGTTGCCCTCAGCTCAAATTGAACTGCAACAGAGAGGAAAGACTTTTACACTACATGCAGCAAAATCTGGTGGCTTCTCATTGAAATCAGTACGTGTGCCTTTAAACCTTGTTAATTTCTGCGCGTATAGCATATTTGTGTAAGCTGGATGCCTTGATCGAATAGTACCTGGTTCGTAGGTTCATCGACATGCTCGCAGGGTATCTGTCAAAATTATGAATGCCTTTCGGCATTGTAGAAATGGACCTATGAATCGATATCATATGGAGCCATTTTTTGAATCTCAACCATTAATGTAATATTTTTGTGTAATACAGATCACGAATGGGTGCCAAACATGCAGAGGCAAAGGTGCAATAGAATATTCAGAATGTAAGGTATTGTCTAAATGTTAATTTATATTTATATTTATATTTCCGACAAGAAATTGTATCATGAATAATGTTACTGCCAAAAAGTATGCGACATAATAGGTATTGACAAGATGTGGTTTAATGAAAAAGTTGACTGTGCAGTCTAATGATAGGTTGCCATGTGACATTATATCAACCATTATGTCTATGTAGCATGATTGTTGTATCATATGATTGCTTGTGTTCTTGGTATCATTATGATATGAAGGCTAATAAAAGGGGAGCTCACATTTGTCAAGGGAATAGGAAAGAACAAAAAGAATGGGAACATTTTCGAACCCTGAAAGTAAGTTCTCTTGATTCATTTGTTTTAGCAAGAGCTTGATTTTAATTAAATTTAATCTCAACATACCTTTACTGTGATTCTTTAATCTAATCTCAATGCAAACCGTGAAGGTGCTTTGAGTGCCAAGGATTTGGACTCAAGAGCTGTCCTGCTTGTGGCAAAGGAGGATTGACTCCAGAACAACGTGGATAAAGATAATAATCAGGCAAAACATTGGCGAAAATTAGCTACTTTTCTGCAATAAAACTTCTTGAATGTATACACGAGTACTGTGTACACATATAAATTAACTATTTTTCGTCACTCCATTTCATCATGAATCATAGTACAAAGACCTTATTGCCATTAAAGATCAGAAAACACAATTTTCGATATAATTTTACAATCATTCTACACAAATAAACTCAAATACAGGCTAAAAAAATACAGGAGACACGTAGTGCTATCAAATCAGCCTATCCATCATTTTCTATCTTTGAACCTGTTCAATCATCATGATTATTCATAATTTTAATATTTGCTATGATTCTTCATCATAGCAAATATCCGTGCATGCCTCGATTTTTGGAAACATTAGACTGACACCAAAGAAACACTCCTGGTTTTTGAAGAAAAACAAGAATATGTATGACTTGCATCTGGTTTGATCATTCTTTCATTATAATATTATTTAGTATCTAAACGTCTCACAAAGTTTTCTTTCAACTTCAATGATCATTAGTGAAATAAACTTGTTCCAAGTACATGGTCATTTAATATGTTCGGAAGTAAGGCTGGACATTATCTAGTTGGATTCGGTTCTAAAAAGAATTGAATCGAACCCGAATTTTCGAATATTTAGAAAGTGAAACTATCGGGTTCAAATTTACTTATGAAACAGTTCAGGTTTGGTTCCATTCAGTTCCCTAGTTCTGCACAATAATTAATTTTTTTAATATTTACAATAACACTTCATTAATTCAACTAATGACATATTCAATCTTAACTTTTACAAAATAACGTAGTCCAATTTTATGATATCTTTTGCGTCTCTCTTTGTTGAGTTTTTCATAGATTGAATTGTTAAAATCACAGGAAGAGGAAGATAGCGAGCTCCCAATAATGAAGAGAGGCGCAGCCAAGTTTCCAATTCGATTTCTCCAGAACAATAGAAACAACACTGCGATAGAATAACAGATTTGGATAAAAATTAGGTCAATTTGATTAAGTTGGACTTGTGCTGGAAATTAGAAATGGGAAAATCATATTTTGAGTTTGAGTTAAATTAATTAGTTAGCAAATTTATTTTAAAAAATAAATTAATGTACAGAATTAATGTACAAAAAGCATTACAGATACACGGGTGGCAACACTGCAATGGCTACCACAAAACTATCCTTTGTCCAAGGCGCAATGAATGATTGCCACATGCATATCTGTAATGTTATCTGTACATTTCTTCTGTACATGTAGCAATGGTAAAGTACAAGATAAAATGACTTCGTAAGAATCAAAATATAGGCTCATCAAAATGTGATGAAACATATGCTTTAGGCTCAACCGAGCCCTACAGCAAAACCATGCTGGGCTTGCATCCCACGTGAGTCTATATATTTTTCAAAATACAAATAAATCATATAAATTTATAGTATGTGTCACGGTTCAACCAACACCTTATTCATTGTTACTCGATCTAAAGAAGATATAATGAAAAAAACAAGTATAAAATTTCATATAGACGCTAAAAAATGAGTAATGTCATCTATCATACTAGTGATCAGCACAAGTTTTGGTGTCAATGACGCAATACCACATTATCCAATAAATAAAAATGTATTTCAACTTCATTGGACAATGTAGAATCTAATGGTCTTAAATATCATTACTTTTAAAGGCTAAAAGCCAAAAACACACTCAAAGTTCGAGCTTCAGCCCGACAATATACTAACCAAATACCAGTTCTCCCTCATCATCGGCATCCTATTTACGACTCATGAACTTGAACTTTAAGCCTTATTATAGTGAGAGTTCTAACATATGATGATGTATCACACAAATCTACCATCTTATCGTATCCAATAAATCCAGCCTTGAAAGTCGCAATACCGTGAGTTAATCATGGAATTCCATAAATACGACTGGAACGTCAAGTAATTTCTTACATGATGAAACGTAAAACTTGAACATTGGCAGAAACACTTCAAAAGGAAACACAAATGTATACTAGTACACAATATATATATGGTGCTATGTCTCCAACAAAATAACTGTAACACGAAATATACAAGCAGCAAACAACAAACCCAAAGCAAAGAGTTCTAAAATGGTACAATACATTATCTCGGTTTTATGTACCGGCTAACAATGTAGCGCCAATTCCATTTTTCCCCTTCTCCGCAAATGGAAAGTCAATGATGTCCCCAATTCATCATTTTATCAACAAATAAGGTGCTGGAATCCTCGTCACATAGAGACTATGGCAAGCAACTATCATTTAAAAATCCATGTGCCACATCAATCTTCATAGGGCATAACCTTGAATCGGTACAGTAACTTCTTCTTCTTGGAAGTCGGGTTGTCAATGGTGAGTAATATCTTCCCAAGATTGCTAATTTGGAAGCTGTTAGACACCACTGGCTCATCAGTCGGAGCCATCTTCTTTGTCTTCTGTATGATTACTGCATAGCCACGTTCATTAGGGACAAATTCAGCACCGTAGCTGACTTCCCAGCTCACTACCCGAAGCTCCCAAACAATAGTACATTTCTGCAGATATTTCAGATAAGTTATATGAATTACAATTAATATTCAATGACAACATCGAAAATTGAACTGTGTTAAAAACACTTAACTTCAACCCTCATTTCAGTATAAGCCTCAGTTTACCTATGCAGAATGAGCTAATAGGATCATGTGACGTGAAAAATCCGTTGGTGCATTATTTTATTGTCCACCTAAGTCAGAATGAGACTTTTTCCGACAAACGTGTTATCTTTTTGTATTATTTTACTTCTTTCTTTCTACATAAAAACACATTTCGAAAGCACAACTTGTCCAACAATAGGCATTTTGGTCAAGCTGAATGATGAAAATAAGGGTAATAAAGGATTTCCCGTGCCACATTGTCATCTCTGTTAATTCAGCCATGCCTAAGCTGAAATGAAAGTTCAGTGACTTTTTGAAACAAAAAAATATTCAATTTTGGTGACTAACAATGTTTTTTAATCCAAATTGAAACAATCCATGTTTCATCATCTACAAGGTTTAATCCAAAGATATCGTGACGACAAAAACAACTAAACACTTAGATAACAAAACCTCGTTCACTAGAATTTCCACAGTTTGCTTGGTCGCAGGTTTTACAGTAATCTCTGTAACTGGATCATCAACAGTGAACATAGGATTGCATTCACAGAAATCTACACTAAGGCCGCCATATTGAATTGGCAGTAACTCAGGAGATATATACCTGTTTGAAAAGTTAAAAACCCAAATTAATGCAACCAGCAAAATAGATATAGTTAAAAAGAACTTCTGAAAGAAGTCCCATCAGAAAAATATATATTTGTGAGGACATAATGTAACTTCTGCGCACTTCAAAAGAGTTTCTGCAGTCTTTGACGGCCCAGCAAAAACAAACTTGCTTTTTGTCCGTTGAGTCAAGAAGGGACTGATCATTCTATAGAAAGCCAAATACCACCAAGGAACATTGATGAACACCTTCAAAAAAACCAACACACTATTTTACATTAAAATCAAGCCATCTAATTAGAGTAAACAAACATCAAGTAGCTATACTAAGTAGCTCATGTTTTTTTTATCCAAATATTTCGAGACTCACAAGTGCTATCTACTTATCTACCATTAGTTTCTATCTATTTATAATTTAAACTATTTATAAATTCTTCCAAAACATGCTTGACTGCAGAAGCACTAGTTCAAAGAAATATTGACAATCTTCTTTTCTCATTTTTGATAAGCAATATGGATAGTTTCTTGTTTACACACCCTGTATTCATACTGCGATCAAGCTGAATCACATAGGCACATTAACCAAATGATAACACGGCTTAACAAATGCATTAGAGGAAATCTAATCACCTAAATCCCTAACCAGACCCAACACACCCACAATCTCTCTAAACATAAACGTACTTCAATAACGTCTCTAAAATCAAAATATGCTCGAAAATGAAGCTTTTTCAAACTACTATGTACCAAGATCCTACTTTTATTGCTTAAGATGTAAGACAAAAATGTATTCAATCAATTCTCATGCTCTTAAATCAACACCAATCAAACACTTTTCAAAATATGTAGAAATTTAAGCAATAATCAAGTCTCATTTACCTGCTTTGCCACGAATTCAGGATAATTATCCTGAAGGATTTGCAATGCCTGTTTAGTGGCAATCCGAAGCTCCCTTTTACCAGGCCCGGGCGAATTCTTGAGATCACTAACTTGAAATATAGTATTAATACCGCCCGGACTAAAATCCAGTTTCCTTATACTCCTTTCAAGAAATTGGATCCTCCACCTTAGAAATTTCATTCTCTTCTCCTCATCTGAAAATGTCTTTGCATATAACTCCTTATTCTGAAATTCCCCATAGACATTATAACAAACAGGATGTCCCTCCTTATCTTGCCCGCGCATGAACACAACCATCTCTAAATCATCCCCTAAGTCCTCCTTAATCAACTCATCTACATTGAATATTCTTCGCCATTGTATGGTGTCCTTTAACATGGCCAAAGATTCCTTGACCTTAAAATCGCGGGCTCGTAGAAATTTCAGTAAAATCACATTGCTGCAATCGTCTTTCAACAATGGCACGCCCCATATGGATACTTCTTCGGGTGAATTTGAGGTTTCTGAGGGGGATGCAGATGAGAAAAGCCGGTTATTGAGAGCTTCCTGGACTAGGTTTTTGAAATCTTCTAATGCTCTTCGTTCTGAATCTGACAGATCTGATAATTTGTTACTCTCTACTTTAAAAGAAACCATTGATTCTGGGGCTTTTTTCTTTGATTTTTCGGATTCTATGGCTTCTTCTTTTGGGGGTTCGGGCGACTCAATTTTTTGTGGAGCTGCTAGTACTGAATCTAGAGGCTGTGAAATTGGCGGTGTGGGCTCGGTGGCGGTGGTGACAGAGACGTGCTCCGCCGTGAGTGATTGTTCTGGCAGTGGAGGTATTAGTGGGGTCTCTTTTTCTACTGTAACGGCTTCTTTCAGCTGTTCTTCAACTGGAAGTAGTGGCTCAGTAGGTGGCAGTTCCACCGACGCCAGTGGTTGATCATTTTCTGTCACAGAAGCTGATTCTAGTTTTTGCTGCGGCTGCGGCGGTATTTCAGTGGTCTGTGGTGGAGCTAGTTGTGAGGTTTCATCGGCCATTTTTCGAAATCGAGAGAGAGAGAGAATTGGTTTGTTGGACGCTAGGAAAAGTAATGCAGATGAAGCAAAAAAGCAGTAGACAAGCTAGGGGACAAAAGAAAAGAAAAAAATCTACAGCATGAGAAAAAAAAAAAATTTAGCTCCTTACGGCCCTGGTAATATTAATTCCCAGTTCAGTCAAGAACTTTCCACCATAAAACGGTATGTAAAAAGGGTTTTTTAAATGTCAATGAAATTTTGCCAAGTATATATCTGTATAAAACACTATTATCGACCATGTTCCTGTAGCATATCTGAGGTAGCAAATAGCAATGAGGATTGAAGAGGATTTGTTTAGCTCAACATCTCATATAATGCCAATGTTCGATCACCACTCCTTTTAAGGATAACGGCAATTGTGAACTTAACAAGATGATAGCACATTAAAAAAACATATAGAGGTAATCTATTAGTAAGGGAAAAAAATAATGTATAAATTAGTAGAGTAAATGGATTATATGCTTGAATTTCGATCTACTTACTTCGTTTTTGAACTTGTATTTTTGGCAAAAATATTAATATATGGGACTCATAAATTGTGTTGATCAAAATTTGCAGAACTATAGTTTCGCAACTTTATGCTTATAAATTGTGGGTTTCAAGGGAAGAACGGATCTAAAATCAAATTACAAGTCAAGCTAATACGGGACAAAAAAAAAATATAACACATGAAATTTTTTTTACACCAAAAAATGAAATGGGCAGGGAACTGGATCGGACCATAGCCCGACCTGATCTCCCTACATCCGTCCCTCGTGTGAATTTTGATCCACGCAAGTTATGATTGTCTGTTTATAAGTTATTTATTTGGTGAAATATTAAAAATCTTTCAATCTATAAAGAAGTTATTAATTTATTAAACACGTTTGTCTGTTTATAAGTTATTTATTTGGTGAAATATTAATTTTTAAAAAGGTACTCTCTTTTTCCTCTGACTAAATACATATAATTTATACGTTGAAATTCTTTTTCAAAAGCATTAAATTGTGGGGACAAAGATAGGGATTGTTTGTTTGCGTGGCAACTAAGAAAGCTCAGTTGCTTAGGATAGAGACTTGACACAGTTAGTGTAATACAGAATCCAAAGGCCCCAAATTCTCGTTTGTAATTAATAATTATTGACAAATTGCCATGCTCTGTTTTAGATATTTATT
>CAIGRF010015160.1:7238-18263 GCA_903798235.1 Fraxinus ornus | reverse complement strand
GTTCGACACTCTACTCTATCACTATATTACAAAACTTGACACCGTACACTTGCGGCATAAATTCACGTTGCATAAAACGCGTGACAGTAATAATTCCGAAAATCGCAACACATGATACAAAGTGTTTTGCCCAGTTTATATTGTAGTAATGAAATATAGAAAAGAGAATTTTATATATATCTTATTACAATATAGTTATCAATTGACACATTGCAACAAATTTATATTTATAACCTAAATCGATTTAAAAAAAAAAAAAACACTCATCTTGAATTTACTCATTTTATTTCATTTTTTTGGGGACAATTTTAGGCTAAATGTATCTTAATGTAAAAAAAAAAATAAAAAAAACTGGTTCGCACGGAGACACGAATCCTGGCTCTGTGCGCAACTGAGACACGAGGC
Source organism: Fraxinus ornus (assembly GCA_903798235.1). Taxonomy (NCBI): domain Eukaryota; kingdom Viridiplantae; phylum Streptophyta; class Magnoliopsida; order Lamiales; family Oleaceae; genus Fraxinus; species Fraxinus ornus. Next base: position 17,858 of record CAIGRF010015160.1, on the reverse strand, counting down.
ATGGACCCCCATTTTTTCTTTTTTACCCGGTTTCCATATAATCAATTCAATTCCAACAATTTTCTTGAAAATTCATTATTCATTCATATCAATTCACAATACTAAATCTGTAATGAATATCATCTGATGTCTTACTGTTATTTACTTCTGGCGTCTTCATTGCTACTATTTCTCTCTCTATATATATACTTGTTATCTAAACATATAGATAAGTATACACATTCATCATCACCATCCTCATCATCGCCCATTTAAAGAAAGTTGTGAAATTTATGGCTTTGAATGCATCAGGAAAAATCTGAAGTGCAAATCGAAATAGAAAGCAGTAGCATCTCTTCCGATTTCAACTTCACCACACCTTCTCTTACTCAAAAACACCATTCTCTTTCTCAGAATTTTCAGCCAACTCTCCACCACGAAAAAAATATAAAATAAGATTTACATGTAACATAATTGATGACAAAATTGTTGAGCACAAGATGATGTCTAAAGTCAAAGAAATTAAGCAATCCATAGTCCAACCACTCACTCACCAACCCCACCAACCCCTTTCACCTAATAAGTCAAAGAAAATAAGCAACCCACCCACACTTAATGTATTTTTAAGAACAAATTATGGCCACGTTCGGTGAGGATTAAAATTCAATTAAAATTGAAAATATGGTCGTTATTAGGTCACACTCGTCTAATAAAAGTCAACAATAACGACTAGTTTTTCAATTTTAATTCGATTTTAATTTCTACTGAACGGGCCCTATGTGAAAATCCTCTCTTTAAGAACGTGTGATAAAAAGTAAGGAAAAATTACGAATTTGGTTATAAATTTTATTTATTGAAGGAATGTGTGATTGAGTCATTAAAAATTTGTACACGAATTTGAGTTGAGATTGAAAATTATTATTATTTAAATGAGGTTACTAATTTATCAAACATTTATTTTTCAATATTTTACTTGATAATCTTTTTCTCTATTTACTAGTGGATTCTTTGCATCATTTTAGTATATTGGATTTGATGAATAATTTATTTATTTTCCTTTTTTTAAACTTGGACCTAACACGTTGAAATTATTTAAAATGGGAAAAGATAAAATTAGACAAAGTTGTCAAAATCACATCGTAGTTTGTTCTTAAATAAATGATGATGATGATGATGATGATGATGTGAAGGTAATCCAATCTCATCTGTTAAGGAAGACACGGATGGTCAATTTACACTTAGGGTGCGCTTAATTGCAAGTATGGAAAGAAAATAAATTTTAGACAATTCAATCGCTTAGAACATATTTGTATGAAATTTATTAATTAATTGTGTTTGATTAATTTAGTTTTCAATTTAAAATAAATTATATTTGTCCATTTTTTTATGGGTGATTAGATGAGAGAAAGTGGATAAATGAGAGAGAGAAAGAGAGAGTGAATTACCTGAAAAATAAAAATAACTTCTTCCTTAAAAAAAATGTTCTCCTTGTTTTTAAGGAAAATATGGTCACATGACCAAAAGTTGAAAAAAAAATCATGAAAAAAATTATCAATCAAACACTTCAAAAGTAGAAAATTTGTTGGGAAAATGATATTTTCATGGAAAATAAAGTCAATCAAACACACTCTTACAACTTTTGACCAATAAACATAAGAATTGTTTAGCAATTTTTCAACTGATCGAATTATAATTTTAATCACACATTTCGTGGATTCAATTTTTCAGCCATATATTTCATCATTTCTTTTTTATCAAAATCTATTAATGCATTTATTTTCCATGAAAATGTCAATTTTTCACCCAAATTCCTATTCTATAGTGTTTAATTACTATTTTTTATAGAAAATATTTTTCAGTTTTTAAAAACATGCTTGATTTACCTCTTATCAAGGAAAATATTTCATTTGGAAGGGTAGATTTTTTTTCCCACAAAACAAGGATTTTATTTTCTAAGATATATTTTTTGTGCCATAATAGTAATAGCTGAAAACGGGATGGGGTTGGTGAGTTACCGGCTATCACCAGTCATCTCGCGTCAATATCCCACCAAATTCCCATGCATCCAAACGGTTCATATTTATCTAATAATTTCCGAGCAACCTCAGCCGTGGATCTAAATCCCAACTTCACACTATAAATAAATACTCTGCGCCACCATCTTCCCTCGCCATTTTACTCTCCTCTGTCTCTCTACGCTATACCTCAAGGTACCGTTACCTGCTAGATCACTTCTCCTTTTCTCTCTATATGTGTTCGTGTACGTCATATTTATTAAAATCAGATTTTTAGTACGTTTTGATAAAAAAAAATGAAGAAATGTATGGTTGAAAAGTGGTTGGTGCATGAAATATGTGGTAAAATTAATTCTTTGATATAGATTTTACTCGAATTTTTTTAGCGGTACCAAACAAGGACTAAGTATGTTTCTTGAATTGGTGGGTTCTTTTGAATTTAACTTAATTTCTTGAATTGGGGTTTTGGGTCTGTTTTCATTGTTTGAATTGCTGTAAATGATTTTTAATAAAGATTAAGTTTTGGAGGAGAATTCTTGAATTTTACATGTTCAAAGTAATGATTAAATGTATCTTAAACTTGGTTTTTATAGATCTGTAGTTCTTTCTTGGTGTGATTACTTCCTTGAGCCAATTGGAGGGAATACAGTGTATTTATTAATTTTTTGGTGTGCAGCTCGATAGAGATGGAGACTTTCTTGTTCACGTCTGAATCAGTTAATGAGGGACACCCTGATAAGCTCTGTGATCAGATCTCTGATGCCGTTCTCGATGCCTGCCTCGCGCATGACCCTGATAGCAAGGTGGCATGTGAGACATGCACGAAGACTAACATGGTCATGGTCTTTGGTGAGATCACCACTAAGGCTGATGTAGATTACGAGAAAATTGTGCGTGATACTTGCCGTGCCATTGGTTTTGTATCAGATGATGTGGGTTTGGATGCAGACAAATGCAAGGTTCTTGTTAACATTGAGCAGCAGAGCCCTGATATTGCTCAGGGTGTCCATGGTCACCTCACTAAGCGTCCCGAGGAAATTGGTGCTGGTGACCAGGGCCATATGTTTGGTTATGCCACTGATGAGACCCCTGAATTGATGCCTCTCAGCCATGTCCTCGCAACAAAGCTTGGTGCTCGTCTCACTGAAGTTCGCAAGAATGGTACTTGCCCTTGGCTGAGACCTGATGGCAAAACCCAAGTGACAGTTGAGTACTACAATGACAAGGGTGCCATGGTTCCAGTCCGTGTACACACAGTCCTCATCTCCACACAGCACGATGAGACTGTTACTAATGATGAAATCGCTGCTGATCTCAAGGAGCATGTGATCAAGCCAGTCATTCCTGAGAAGTACCTCGACGAGAAGACTATATTCCACTTGAATCCTTCTGGCCGCTTTGTCATTGGTGGACCTCATGGTGATGCTGGTCTCACCGGTCGCAAGATCATTATCGACACTTATGGAGGATGGGGTGCTCACGGTGGTGGTGCCTTCTCTGGCAAAGATCCCACCAAAGTGGACAGGAGTGGTGCCTACATTGTTAGACAGGCTGCAAAGAGCATCGTTGCTAGTGGACTTGCTAGGAGGTGCATTGTGCAGGTTTCGTATGCTATTGGTGTACCTGAGCCTTTGTCAGTGTTTGTAGACACATATGGTACTGGAAAGATCCCGGACAAGGAAATTCTCAAGATTGTGAAGGAGAGCTTCGATTTCAGGCCTGGTATGATATCCATAAACCTGGATCTTAAGAGGGGTGGCAATCACAGGTTCTTGAAGACTGCTGCTTATGGGCATTTTGGCAGAGATGACCCTGATTTCACATGGGAAGTGATCAAGCCTCTCAAGTGGGACAAAAGTCAAGCTTAATTAACACTTATCCGTCTCAAAAACTGAGTGCAGCCTGTCGGTTATCTATCCAGAAATCTAGCCACCGGTTTATGTCTTGCTCGACAATATTTTAGTTTTCTTTCCTTTTGCAATTAAAGAATACATAAGTGTTTCTTTTTGGTGTAACTGAAGTAGAGGTGAATATAGATTAAGCTGTGTCAGCTCTCTTCATCGTTTGATAAAATTTATAAAAGAAATTCATATTTCTGTTAGCCCAGAATTTTATCTATTAATGGTATGCAAAAAAAATAGGGTAAATTGCACATCTTTTCCTTCAATGGAACTAATTGGTTCATAATTTGAAGCATTAGCTGGATCAAGCATTGTATCACCAGAATGACAAATTGAGAAGATTTAGAAAAGAATCTGCTTTATAGATTCCATAAGTTGATTATCTCCAGCTTCAATGTCTATCGATCCAGTCTCCATATCCACCACACTGTTACTCTCATTGCTCGGGTCTGGTTAAATTTCTATGTCATTCTAAGAATAATCTGGAAAAAGCATTTTCTCGCAGTTTAAATTGATCGAGATTGAAATTCTGAGTTGATGCATGAAAACCATAATGGGTTTCACACTGCACAATAAGCTTGATTATGCTGGAGTAATTGTGATGTGATTTATCAATGTTTGTAGAGGAGGTAAAAGAGTTGCCACAACTTGCTATGTTATAATATTGAGTATTGGGGTTCCATCTTATAAGTTCAAGTTAAAACGGGTATTTAAGTTAAAATGGGTAACTTAAACCCTTATAAGTTGGTTATTATTGAGATTGTGACTCATTTAAGAACACAAATTGTTATGCATTCGTCATATGTGGATGCCACGTAGGAGTAGAGACGTCGTGTTAGACGGGATTGCCAAGTCACCACAAACAATGTGGAAGGCTCACATGAACCACAAAGCCTTACACGAACCAAATGGCAGGTTTGCACTCCCAGCTGTGAAAGATGCCCCCCTCAACAGTGTTTCGTCTTTTGACTAACTCTGTACTAGGTCCGACCTGGCCACTTCGCGAATAACCTTTCCTTAAAAATCCATCTCAGATACTGATTCTAATGGTTACAACGAGGATCGACAAGATCTTTATAAATGGGACAGAAAACCTTTCCTCATTTAGGATGGCTCAAGGAACAAGATGAGATTCTTGAGTCAAAAGGAATGCTGCCAGTGTATAGTAACGGTTACTAAAGGTACGGAATCAAAGATAGTCAAACGTCAAATTCGCTCGAGCACCCCTAAGATAGTTGCCTTGTATTCTGACTAGTGTCCAAGTGTGTAGGTAACAATTAGGTGGATGAAGATGTCACAAGAAATCTGTTAGCAGCTAGATAAATTAGATTTCGAGGTCAATACCAATCTTGAAATTCGACTACTAGTTTGAGCTTTTAGGCAAATTGAATAGAATTTGGGTACCATAGTAAAACTTGGCATTCCATTTTATAAATAAAATCTTAGTATGTTAGTCATAATTTTCAGACTTTACTCTTAACACCTCTCAAGGAATTTCTAAAATAAAGAGTCAAACTTTTTACACAACTCCAATAGCACTCTCTACATTCATTCAGTATTTTGTTTTTCATAAGAAACTACTGTTCATCATTTTCCCTCTTCTTTAAGTTATCACTTCCTCTTCTCTATTTTCGTAGAAATAAAAAAATTGAACAGAAAATTGCACAACAATAAATGAAGAATTGTATAGAGGGTGAATTTGACTCTCTACATTTGAAGAGTCAAATTCACTCTTTATTTTAACGTTTAAGATAACGAATGCATTGAACACTTCAAAAAGATATTCGACTCTCTAAAATAAAGAAAATGAGGTTAATAAAGATCTTATTGAAGATACTCTAAACCTATTTCTCATATTAGCGAGCAACTTGTGCTAAGGCTCTCGACTTTCTTTCAACTTCTTCAGCAAATTGTTGGAGTCAAATTGGACATGTTGCCACAGAATGGATCAGATTTCAAAAATTTGTCCTTCGACCCTTCTTAAATTCTACATTTACTTATATTAAGAAAATTCTCTCGTAATATCATTAATAGTTGGTGAGCGAGGCTGATACGCGTTGGTAATGGATTCAGTCGAAGGACATCCAAAAGAAAAAAACACATTTTTTGAACATTTTTGTAGCATTATACTCTCGTCCCCGGTGCCTCATCTCGACTGGGGCTCGAGGCATAATACGACGTATGATAACACCATGTTATAGCAGAAAATAAACTCATCACACCAAAGTGAAAACCTGGACAAAAATCCAATGTCATCAAACACCAATCCTTTACATCCTTGTTCAATCAAAGTGAATATATTCATATCCCTCTGTTCAGATGCACATAATAAGGTGAAAAGTGGAAAATAAAAAGAAACTGCACAAACTTTATCTCATGATGTTGTATCCTGTAAACATTTACCCTTTCCCTAATCCCTAAACCTATAAATCACTTTTGCTCGTCTGCCCACTTGGCTATGCTCGACTGTTTCTTTTACTTTTCGACCTCAAATTTTGATTGTCCTTCTTATCTGTATCAGAATTCTCCTTCTGATTGTCAATTGATTGATTCTTCCTCCTTTCACGACCCTGTAGGTTGAAGATATGATGTTAGATAACAACCTTTAACCAAGCAAGCATCATTCAGTAAGCTAACAATCACAAACATTTGATGACTTGATATGAATTTTGATCAAGTGAGAAACCAACCTCTCGTGGCACTGGATATTCTTCGGACTCAAGCATCCGCACAACTTGACTCATTGATGGCCTTTTGTCAGAGTCCGGATCAACACACCTTAAGGCAGTCAAAAGAGCTCGTTTCAGGGAAGATGTTGATGGTCTAGTCTCAATCTTGGGATCAACCACTTCTTCTGATCGTCTGGCTCCAACCATCATCTTGAGCCAGTCGACCAAATTCACCTACAAGAACAGTCAGATGGCATTGTTAAACATGCAAACTATATAGAATATGAGATTTCAGCTACCAAGGAAAATGAGGCTTCCAAAAACTCAAATTGGCATTACAAGTTATTCTTCCTTTGTTCCAACTTGGATGTAAGCTAGGTAGCACTCAAACTGAATTCAAATTTTTTTGAAAAGAAAAACGGCAATACTGGAATTTTAAAATGGCAAATGTCAACTGCTCATGAACTTTCCAAAATAAGACTAGATGAATTATTATTTCTTTGCCATTACTCGAGAATAAATATCAGAGTCAATAACTTTAAAGAAAATTAATACATTTAATGCCTCTGCAGTAACTCAATACATCATCTTTTGACATACATACCTCAGGTGGAGGGCGGCTGTAATCAACGGGATCTCTGCCAGTTATTGCTTCCAAAAGCACAACCCCAAAGCTATACACATCACTCTTCTCATTTAGGAGGCCGCTGTTTGCATATTCTGGAGCTACATACCTGCCGAGGTAACAGCCATAAAGGAAAAAGACCAGATTTCTAAATTTAATTCTAGTTTTTAAACATCTGCTCTACAAAAACGAGAGTAAACTAGTCCAAGATTGAATAGGAGATATCTCTTATATCAAATACTAACCCGAAGGTTCCCATAACTCTGGTAGTAATATGACTCTTTCCAGCACCCAGCAACTTGGCAAGGCCAAAATCTGATATTTTAGCATTGAAGTCCTCATCAATTAGTATATTGCTCGACTTAATATCTCGATGCACCACTTTGGGCTCAATCGCCTCATGCAGATATGCAAGACTGCAAGAGTTACATTTTATGCTAAGAAACGGATGCCTTCTGGTAATCTAAATTTAGCAACACAGAGAGATGTGAACTCACGCCTTTGCTGTTCCAAGTAGAATCTTCATTCGAGCCTCCCAACTGAGGTATCCATGCAGGGACATAGCTCCATGAAGCCACTGCTCTAGATTGCCATTATTGACGTACTCATATACCAATACCCTAATTTTTATCAATTACATAGAAAGAAGGTAAATGGAACCATAAATAGCTAAAATAATTTTTCACGATTACAAAAACAAAGAGAGAAATTATATAAAGGAAAATACCTATGGGTTCCTTCAATACAATAACCCAAAAGCCGAACTAAGTTTTTATGCCGGACATGACCAATAGCCTCAACTTCCACCCTGAATTCCTTCTCTGCTTGTCCTCTACAAAAAAGATATTGCAAATGTCACAATACACACTTGTAGAAACAAGATTTTTTCCCCAGAAGTTCGATGAAATCCATTGTAAAACTTACAAGTTATTTAGGAGCCTTTTCACGGCCACATAAGTACCATTGACCAGTTGGCCTCGATAGACAACTCCATATCCACCCTCCCCAATAATATTTTCCCTTGAAAACTTGCCCGTTGCAATTTCTAGATCCCTCAGGGTAAACCAATGACCCCAACCAAGGTGAGAGAGCTCGGACAGACCAGCTAGAGGGGAAGAGACCGTGATGGGATCTGAACAAGGCTGGTATACTGCTACAGAACCCTTCTTCTCCCCAGATTCATGAGTAGCATCATCTTTTTCCAGGTAATTAAACGAACTGGATTGACTGCTACTGTCACCCTTCTTAGCCTTCTCATCGCTAAAATGTGCCAAAAGCTTATCCGAATCTTTTTCATTCTTGCCCTGGACAGTGAAGAAATCCCTGCCATTGCCAACACAGTGGTTGGCTAAATGTTGATCGACCCTTATCTCTTTGATTTCCTTAGAAACATTTGGAATCTGGCTTATGGGAAGTGTATCACTACCCCTTTTCGACTTCTTACGCGAAACACAAAACGGCAATAGCAAGAGAACCAATACAGAAAAGATGCCCAAAAAGATTGCTATTAAAACCCACACCTTAAGGTGAAATATGTGAGTTTTCTTTGACAAACCAAAATTAAGACCAGAACTCATTTTGCCCCCCAAAATGCCTGCCAGGTAGAAAAATAAGCATTCATAAAACAGAAACCCATATAAGCTTTATACAACTCAACTGAGTTCTATTGTTTCATTCAAGATACCAGGACTTAAAGGCAATCAATAACAAATATAGTGAAACAAATGAACAAAATTTTCCTTTTATTTTTTCAACTTAAATACTGGAAATTGCATATAGTTAAACCAAATGAATAAAACCAAGAAAAATGTGATACATTCAAAGTGTTGAAACTTCACCTCTATTTGATGGAATGGAGATATCAAAATTGCCTCAAGAAACTCAAACTCTAAATCCTAGATCTCTTAAAATCCCATTGCCTAAAGTGTCTTTTCAGATTGTTCACTAAATTCCCTCAAGAATTGCACCTTTATTGAAAGAAATGCCAAAAGAAATCTTTAATTTGAAGTTGAAGGGAAACCCACGACACAAAATAACCCAACAAAGCACATGGAATTCTGGGAAATGTGCAATGTGGAACAAAAAATTGTTGGGAGGAAGATATATTAATAACAAGGCATGGAGGAGTTATCAGTGGTAGGTAATGCCTTTACACATACATACAGTAAAAAAAAACGCGTAAAAATGAAAAAAACTGCAGCAACTACTTTTTTTTTCTTTTTCTTTTTTCTATAATCCCACCAGAAAATGACTTTTTCAAAGTGATTCTGACTGTTTATCTGTATATTAATTAGAATATTATCACTCAAAATTCAAAAGAGGGGCAATTATGTTTATTGGAACAAGCAATGAGTGTGGATTAAGAGGTGATTAAATGCCATTTAGTGACAGATTAAAAGGTCAAATGAACAGACTGGACAACAAACGTTTGATTATGATTAATTGCTTCTGGTTTTATTTTAGAATAATCCCATCACTATTTTTTTAAAAGTTTTGTGAAATTTCTTCTTTTTTGTTCAATAATTTAAAATGATTGTTTGGGTACGTAACTGAGTAGGCTGGAAGTCAAAGAAACAGACTGGATACCATCCTCGAATGAATTCCTTGTTTTCTTTCTTTAAATTCCTCCGTGGTTTTGCCAATTTGACAAAAAAATTTAACAGATAAAAGATGACAGAGTATGATTTGATACGAAAAATAATTGTATTTAAAATGGTTCAATGATGTAATACCATGTGATATTATGTCGAAATTTATGTTAAAAAATATGATATTGTAACATGATTCTTGACATCATTCTCTAGCTGGGAACAATGTTTACAATGATTTTGATAATATTATTGAACAATTTAAAAAACAAATCTTTTTTACAAACATTGTCAAGAATATTGTACAAATAGATTAATTCCTTTGTTGAAATGGTGTCAGCTGGCGTGTATCAGTGTCTGAAAGGGAAACTATATCATCCAAATTTAGCATGTGTAAGATGAGTTCAGATTTGTGTTCTCTGACTAGTTTTTCTTTTTACGTCTTCTCAACATATTCCTTATTAATAAATAGAAAAACTTTAACAAAATTTACCACAAGTGACATCACATATAATTTAGTGAAACTAAGAACCTGCTTGTAAATTTAACAAAGTCATGCCCGTTTGGCATTTTGCTTTCTCTATAAAAATTTTCAGATGGGGCTACCTTAATTTTTGTTTGAAAACTGCATTCCGATAAAATTACCTTAATTTTTGTTTGAAAATTAATTTTTAAAAGCACTTCCTATTCCAAAGTGTTTTTAGAGGAAGTCACATTCCTCTCTAAAAGCTCTTCTAATTACCAAAATCACTTTCACAAAATTAGCCAAATGGGTCCAAATGCAGCTTTTGGGTCTCAAAAACTCCTTTTGGCTTTTCAAAAGCCATGCCAAACGGGCCTCAA
>CAIGRF010015143.1:18180-28567 GCA_903798235.1 Fraxinus ornus | reverse complement strand
CACAATTATCAAATTATTGGTCACAACTTAACAAATTTTTAGGTCACATATTATTTATTAATCACAAATTATCTATTTCATCGATCACATATTATTTACTGGTCACACAGTAACTAATTTATTGGTTACAATCAACCAAATAATGTGTGACCATCACTATTTGTGTTCGCCACCTCACCACATTGTCACACCGCCGTCGCCAAAGCCAACACCACCATCTCACAACAATCAGCAGCACTACCACCATGTCCACCATCTCAAACAAACTAGCACCCAAAACCAAAAACCACCATGAGCACCATCGCGAACAATCAAATAGAAAAACTACCATAGTACCACCAAATACCAGGCTAGCTCGCAACCACAACCATCATGGCACCACCACAACCACACACCATGTACACTACTGCCGCCATTAGAATCACCACCACTAACAGAGCTGCACCACCCAAAATCACTACAAAACCACACACCACAAAACCAAAACCACCACAACATAGTTCTAATTAGAGTCGGAGATAACTCTGTCGCTCCTGAAAATCACGGTAGCATGAAAACCATCCCAAGCTGCTGCGTCGTAATGCTGAGGATAAAATTGACGCTCTCAGATCTTCTACCACGGGGATGACGTCGTCGTCGCTCGCTTCATTTATGTTTTGTGTGTTTTAGTGCAACGAACAAGGTATTGAAAAGATATCAACAAATGGGTTGGATCTTGTTCACATCTTGCTACTGTAGTACTATCGGTATTGTACTGCGGTCGAGCCAGCAACATTGCTAATGTTTAAAAAAAAAAAATCGGGGGCGCTACCCCCGAACCCCCGTGGACCCCACCCATTCAACTTTGGGACCCCCTACTTCGGCGGGCTGACTCCGCCCCTGACCACCACAACCACACACCATGAGCACTACTGCCGCCATTAGAATCACCACCACTAACAGAGCCGCACCACCCAAAATCACTACAAAACCACACACCACAGAACCAAAACCACCACAACATAGTTCTAATTAGAGTCGGAGATAACTCTGTCGCTCCTGAAAATCACGGTAGCATGAAAACCATCCCAAGCTGCTGCGTCGTAATGCTGAGGATAAAATCGACGCTCTCAGATCTTCGACCACGAGGATGACGTCGTCGTCGCTCGCTTTGTTTATGTTTTGTGTGTGTTTTAGTGCAACGAACAAGGTATTGAAAAGATATCAACAAATGGGTTGGATCTTGTTCACATCTTGCTACTGTAGTACTATCGGTATTGTGCTGCGGTCGAGCCAGCAACATTGCCTCCAGTGGAGGTTGCATGTATCAAAGAAAAAGAAGAGAGGGAGATGTAGAGAGAATGGAGAGGAAAATAATTAGGATTTTGGGTGTATGGAGGTGAGTAGTGTGGGTATATAAATTAATTTAATTTTAAAATATTATTATTATATAATATTATCTGATTTTTGCACAAAAAACTTTTAAATCTATTTTTTTAATTGAACATTTTGAAACTCTAGGTAGGTGTAATTTTCACTTTTTTTTTTTCCTTTACAAAATCAATTGGGCTTGGGGGCAAGTTTGGGCTAAAGCTCAGACTTGCCCCCTCCCTACTCCCGTGGCTGTGCCGATCCAAGTCCTCAACCTTTCAGTGTTCTTGTAGCAGTCCTTGTGGACGATTTTTTTGCCATGTTCAAAGCTATAGAGTGCTACGTAAATTAGCTCATTCTAGACTGAGATGGTGAGACATTGGCCTTTTTACACCTCTATACAATTGTATCGGAAATCATAAACACAAACTCATTAAGCTTAAACGCCCGAGATGATATTTGATAGTATACTCATCAGTTGCACATGTTTTGACACGATCTACATTGATATACTCGTTGTTTAGCATTGTTGTACTATAACCTAATTGCCATGTTCAAAGCGATCGTTTTTATTTTACGCCGTCGGAGCTTGAATATCTTTGTGTCTCCCACGTCCATTTTCGATCATTTACCGTCACTATTCCGGTAAGAACGCGCCGGGATCGCACTTGACTTGGTCAGAGTGGGCTCGGCATCTATTGAGTTCATTTTTTGGGGTCAACATGAATCACTAAATTTATACAAGTACAACTCAACCTTCCATAAACTTATACATTTTTGCATCTATATAGTCAAATATTTATTTATTTATTTAATTACAATCTCAAATGGGTAAGCCAATTTCGACTTCAAGAAGTTCCTCAATAAATCAAACAACTGACTCTTGAGAAACAGATCATTAAAGCACAATACAACCACATTATCCCGAAAAGTTCAAAAAAATAAAATATCTTTTTAAGCAAAACAAAAACAAGAAATATTTAATTATCATAATCTTTAAAGACCGAAAAGTTATATCTTATAGCAAACCATTATCAATTCATCTATGTCCGTGGCTTGATCTTGGCTCTTAGAGGATTCTTCATCACCACTGTAAACTCTAGTTTCTCGCTGAAATCCACTTTGCTATTTTCCGGGTAAGCGGACCATTCGAATTCTTGAACCATTCGTGCAATCATCAAATGCACATGAACTGTAGCCATGTTTAGCCCTGGACAAATTCTCCTCCCAATCCCAAACGGAATCATTTTCACTCCGGTTACCCCGGTGATATCAGCGTCTTCTCGTCCGGTGAAGAATCTGTCCGGGTCGAACTTTTCAGGGTTGGACCAGATTTTCGGATCCTCCGAAATACCCGGCAAGAAAAACTCCACATTTGTGTCTGTCGGAATATCATAGCCCGCTAACTTGGCTTGCTCAGTTACTGCATGAGTCAAGGAAAAGTACGTAGGAGGGTGTTTACGCAGCAATTCTTTTACTACAGCGATTAAATATGGCATTTTCTCTACATCCTTTTCATCTACTTTTCGATCACCCACCGTTGATTTGATCTCATCGTATAATCTTGATTGAATCACAGGATTTTCGATCATTCTTCCTATGGCCCATTCGATTGCTGTGCCTGTTGTATCGGTTCCTCCATTCAAGAACTCGGAGCAAAGTGTAACAATTTCAGGGTTTGAAGGTGAAGATTCCCTGTTCTCAATCTTTAAATCAAAAAGGGTGTCGATATATGAAAATGAAGCAGCGGTTGGATCAGATCCGGGGTTTTTTATTGCATTTCGACGTTTTTCGATCAAAGGGACTAAAGTTTCGATCTGTTCTTTTCTAACTTCGTGAACCCTTTTTCTTTGTTTGGAGAAAAATGGGCTTAGAATTGGAAGATAATCATCCAGTCTTGGATCAAGAACAATGAGGACTTTTTTCATCATCTGATCGATTGTATNTAATCATCCAGTCTTGGATCAAGAACAATGAGGACTTTTTTCATCATCTGATCGATTGTATCAATCATTTTTTGATCCATTTCAACACCAAAACACATGGCTAAAACTATGTAGAAAGCAGCAGATCGGGCGTTTTTCAGTACAGAAACAATACCGCTCTCAGCCTCGGCCTCGGCCTTCAGCCTCTCGATCAGTTTATCCATTGCAGTCTCCCGGGCTCGCCGGAATTCTCTGAGTTTACTAGCACTGAGCGCGTTCTGCACCATGTTCCGCCGCAAGGACCGCCACACGGGGCCGTACAAGGCGGCGTTTACTGTAAACTTATTGCAGCTGAAAATGGTTCTAGTCGGGTTTTCTCTCGGCCGGGAGGCGAAAATCTGACTCTTTTCAATCAGTGCCTCATAGGCTAAATCTGCACTGCTGATTATAATCATAGTTCTAGTGCCCATTCTGAGTGTCAAAATTTGGCCATATTTGGGTATGAGTACTTCCCTTACGTACTCAAAAAATGGCTTGCCGGAACGCGCAAATTGGAATAGGTTTCCCACCACCGGCCATCCTGGCGGGCCTGGAGGCAGGCGGAGGTTTTTGGTCTTGGATTTACGGGTAACCAAGAAGATTAAGCCTGATAAAATGAATGCTAAGGCTGTGAAAATGATGTGATAATAAGGAGAAAGTGGAGAAGATGAAAGGGAACACTCCATTGTTTGGGGATACTGATGAAAGGGAATTTCGCAGAGGTTTGTTTATGAATGAAAAATTGCTTGAAATTACAGGTAAGGTTCAATTAAAGCTATTGAAATTCCCAACAAAACAAAACTGGGAGTGTTTAATGCACTTCTCCAGAATCCAGGGTGGATAAAAAGGGTAAGGGTAAACTTCAACCCCAACACGATTAAAATGCACCGCAGACAAAAGGTTTCTAATTTTATTTAGCATCACATTTGTGTCGGATTATTATATTTAGCATTTCATTAATTAGTCCATCATATCCCTTGTTACAATTCTCGATTTACAATTTGGTTTCAATTTCAGCATTCTACATGTAACCTGTGATTGGAACTAATGTCTAGTCCTATGTGGCAGATGGAATTCATAACTTGATGGCCGTGTTTTAAAATGCACGTATATGCCCGAATATTTTCAATGCAATTTCTAAACGCATCGCATATGAGGTATAGCGTGATAATGCGATAAATGCATTTCGTTAACCGCATAGGCACGTTTAAACGTCAAAATGCGTATGCATTTGTATTAAAAATTGTGTCAAAATTAGTATAAAAATTTTCAAATTAGCCCAAATCACCGAAATCCATGGATTATATACAGCAATTTGTAGGGTTTCGACGTTATAAAAAATCAAAAATCAAAACAAATTTTTTGTGGAGTCGCAAACTTTCTACACCGAGCCCGAATCTCATTCTTCTTCTGTCTTACGCTAGTTTTACTAGCATGTGATAGTAGTGTACAATCTTGAATTGTTGATCATTGTGATGATGAGGAAGATATTGTCAACAATATCATATCATCTACAAGAAGTAATATAAATTTTTGAGTTAAAATAAGAGAACACGATGAAGATGATTTTGCATTGGATGACACGAAAGATGACTTGGATGAGGGAATGAAGAAGAAGAATTGAATTGGAATTCGATAAAGAGTTAGATAAGATTTATAATTTGTTAATGAAGAGAATCATGGTACGAGAGCTAGCGATAACAAGGATCCCTTGATCGTGGAGGAAGAACCAATGACGAGATCACGGGTAAAGAAGGTCAATGCTTACTCAACCTACGGTGGACGAAACATCGATCACGACAAACAAATGAACAAATTTCATGTTGTACTTGGAAGAAGAAATAAAGTGGATCAACTTGGTTAAAATAGCGGACGAAGGAGCTGAAAATAGTAACTATGCAACCATATGCCTCTATATCGAGAATTAGAGTGACACTTTTGGATGAACTATGCGACCGCAAGTCCGCATAGCAAAATCTTGGAGTGAATTTTTCAATTTTTGGAAAGAATCTTAGTTTATTTAAAATTCTTGTTATATGGTAATTTTTTATATTTAATATTAGTTCTGTTTTTAATTAGGTTTTATGAGTTCCATATAAATAGAATTCATTTCATTCATTGTAATAATAGATAAATTGAGGGATATTATTACAAAACATATTGTTTTTTCTCGTTCTTCATCAAATTAATTTCGAACTTATTAAGAATTAAATTTTTTGTAGCGTTCAACAATTCAAGTAAGATTTATAAATTTTGTGATCACGGTGTCAAGATATTGTTACAAAAGTTTTGGTTCTTTGGTTCAATAATTTATTGGGTCAGGCTTTCTTTCAAACATTGATTTTTGCCTTTCTTGCGTTTAATCTAATCTATTGTGAGTTTTATAGCTACAATTATTACGTTGGTTCACATTAGTTGGTATCCGAGCTTTGCTCAAAAAATCAAGGTTAAATAATTTATTTCCTTGTTTGTTTTATTTGAGTTTTCATCTTCGTTCTTCGTTCTTCGTATTCTTCATCTTTTGACTCATTCATCCAATTAAAATATCAAAAAAAATAAAAAATTGTTTGTGCACTAAATTAGTGCCCAAATCAATTCATTTTCGATTTTTTGGACTTTTTGTTGAATTCTCATGCGTTTGGTAAAAAAAATTGTCCAGTATGAATTCAAGAAATACTTTCTTGAATTTATCATTGGCGTTTCCATTCAAATTCCTGCACTTTCCTTACTCAATGCTTTGTTTGAGCTTCACAAGGGTTGAATTTTTTTGATTGAGATCGAATTAATTCTTTGAAACACTTGAAAGGAAGCATTGAGTGGAAAAATGCAGAGTGGTAAGACTAAGAAGGGAAAAAGTCAAATTGAGTGATACACGAGTGTACCCACGTGAGACAGATATTTTCTAGATTTAGGATGTCTGACAGAGACGATTCTACTTCAAGCGTGAAGAATAGCCATCATGATGGAAGAGATGATACGACGATTTGAAATGTTGTTTGGTGATATGAGAGATAGAATGGATAGGAAAGAGGCGTGGATGACACATTGCTTGCTAATTTGCGTAGGGAATAATTTAACACGAGGAGGCAAGGCAGGCAGGATCCTAGAGCGGATATTAGTGATGAAAATGAAGTGGGTAGTGGAATTGATGATGATGCATTAGTGGAGACTGAAATAGGAAAGATGTGGAATAGAGGAGATAGGCATGAAAAGAGGGCTATAGATTATGTTGAAGATGGAGTTGATATAAGTATGGGCAATATTAAAATGATAATTCCTTAATTTGGAGAAGAACTAGATGGTAACATGGGCAACATCAAAATGTCCATTCCGCCATTTAAGGGGAGGAGCGATCCGTAGGCATATTTGGAGTGGGAGAAGAAGATAGAGCTTATATTGATTGTCATAACTACTCGAAGGAGAAAAAGGTAAAACTTGTTGTCGTGATTATGCCATCATTTGGTGGGATCAAATAGCAACATCTAGGAGGACAGATCATGAGAAACCTATTGAAACATGAGGAGAATGGAAGGCCATTATGAAGAGATTTGTTCCTAATCATCACTATGGGGATCTTTATCAAAAAGTTCAAAGCCTTTTATCAAGGATTTAGGAGTATGGAGGATTATCACAAGGAGATGGAGATTGTCATGATTAGAGCGAATGTTGAGGAGGATCGGGAGGCCACCACGGCTCAATTTTTGAATGTTTTGAATAGGGAGATAGCTAATGTAGTAGAACTGTAACATTATGTGGAGTTGGAGGACATGCTAAATGTATCCATGAAGGTGGAGAGGTAGTTGAAGAGGAATGGAGCAACTGATACCTATCGGGGTTCTTCGAGTTCTAACTCTTCTTGGAAATGGAAGTGACATAACAATAAAGATGATGAGACTGTTTCAAAAGGTAGAACTGAGTTATCGGAGGGAAGATATGAAATTGCTAGCAAAGCTACACCGAAGGCGGTTCCCAATCCCCTAGGAATCTGGATATCAAATGTTTTAGGTGTTTGAGGTCGAGACACATTGCTTCTCAATGTCCAAACAAAATGGCGATGATATTGCGAGAAAATGGAGAAGTGGTGGGTGATAGTGAAGGTAATTATGATGACATGCCAGAATTGGAGAATAGTATTGATGGTGAGAAAATGGAGTATGCATTAGGATAGATGTTGGTTACACTGTGAGCTTTTATTGTAGTATTTAGAACTTTTAGCAATATATATTTATTTATTTTTTAAAATTTGAAGAATATGTATAAAGTTCAAAGAAAACATTAATTAATTAATTTATTTATTTATTAGTTTAGAATATTTAAAATTGGAAAATGCACAATTATGTATATGCTTCGCATAAGTACGCATATGCTTGATGCTCGACCAAAACGCATTGTCGCGCATTACGCATTTTAGAACATTGCTTGGTAGTAGTATTTGTTTGATACTAAGTAGCCAATTAACCGAGCAAGTTGAAAGAGAATTATACAAACACAAATTTTTTTGCCATCTTAGATTAGGGAAGAGGTTGTATGTGGTTTTGATTCGATTCCACAATTGTAGATTCTTGACAAAGCTAAGTACAATTGGGGAGACACAACCATCTCCAAGTATTGAATTTTCTTGATTATCGAAAATGGCTAGTTTAACATCAAACTATCTATTTCTTCGTATTTTGATTTCTATGAAGTTTCTTCCTTTGCTACAACTAATTAAAATCGTTGTTTTAAATGATGCATATATAGAAAGCTTTTTTTTTTTTTTTCGTACTACCAGGAATTCGAAAGAATTGAACGAGGAGCCGTATAAGGTGAAAATCTCGTGTGTGGGTTCTTCACTCGAAAAGAAGCACTCCATGAAATTTATTCCTTTTTACATAAGAAAGAAGAAAACTTACCTTTAGAGAACAATCAACACACGGTTCATTTAACCCCTCTTACCTTTCACGATAAATTGGATAAACTCAGATTCTTCTTCTTTTTTTTCTTTCTATAGTGTAGATAGTCACACGTAATGATAGATCACGGCCATATTATTAAAAGCTTGGGGGGGTAAGAATGGGTTTCGTTCTAGTGCTCGAAAATAATATTCCAAAGCTTTCGTGTGTTCCCATTACTTATATGGATATGATTTATATTATAAAGTATATAACTTCGATTATAGGGATCAATTTCTAATCGCATAGCTTCATAATAATTCTGTAAAGCTTCCACATAATTTCCTTCGTATTGAACTGACATCTGTTACGATCGTAAATCAAGTAAAAGAATCTCTGAAGTGTTATATCATGCATAACCTATTATTTGTTTAATACTCAAGATTTATTTGTCAAGCTTGGGAAGAGGATTTTACAGTGACAACTTTAAATTCTTTTGTTTTTAGGTAAAGCCCATCTTAGTTTTAGTAAGAGACAATTTAGAGTGAGTAATGATATTAACCATCATTGGTGTTAAGCAATAGTTTAGATAGCAATTATATAGTATTAAATGATAAATTTATTTAAATGTAAGATCACACGATTCATTTAATAAAATTTATAAAATGTGGCCATATAGATTGATGTTTTAGCACTACGGTGCTAGACGTATTTACGTCTTTCTCTCTTAGTCTGCCTTCATTAAATTTGGAGGTGAAAAGTTAGAGAAGAAAGACACGGGTGTAACATTTACACGTATCCAGGACAACTCAAAGGTGGTGTTATGACCTAACTATTACAGGACATGAGGACAATTTTCTTGATTTCCCTTTTTAACAGCTTTCAATTTATTTTTCCCCCCGAAAAATTAGACTCCCTATGATGATTTTCTTTTTTTCATTTTAATTTATTAATTTTTTTATATATCTCTATTTAATGTGTTTTGCTATCAATAAATACGTATATTAACGAATTGAGTATTTAATACGATATTAGCTTTATATTACTATAAAAAATAAAAATAGAATGAAGTTAGCTCGCACCTAACCGTCCTCCCTCTCAGCTCCACCCCCGCACACCCAACAAACTCTTCTAGCGAGCTGCATTGAAATTATAGCTTCCTTATAATTTAAAATCATAAACAAATATTAATTTTAATCATATAATCACACTTACTACACACACATTTCTTGAAATTTAGTACTTTTCTTCATTATAATCTCATTATAATTTATCTTGAACAAGCTTTTTTAAAATGATTCCCCGATTGACACGCTAACCGATGCAACTCGAACGTCTTATGTGGTCGTATCATGTTCTTGTCTGAACGAAGAGTTTAATTTATTAATACATTAAATAAATATTGCAATAAAGCTAATTTCCCAGCATATATATTCTGCAATTTTACTATTTTTTTTTTTCTATTTTGAAAACAGAAGTTTTATTAATTTCTACAACTTTAGATATAAAAGGGCAAGTTTTTTTATTTTTTTATTTTTCTAAAAATGTCTATAGTTTTCGAAAATAGAATAAATGTCTCTGTAATAATGGGTTATTTTAAGTTTGGTCTATTCATATTTATTGATTAGTTAAACATTTTAATTTAAATCTAAAGTAAATGCAAACCAGACATAAAGTTTATTTTAATAAAATGTCATTTCACCTTTTTCAGCAAAAATGTAATTCAAATGAACTCTCTTAGGATTGTGTATCCCATATACGTTTTTAGCCCATCCCATTGACCCAAAGAAATGCATATACAAGAGAATTTAGGGAAAATTGCAGTCACAGTACTAAATCTTTCATCGATAGTAAATTTTGTTCAAACCTTTCGTTTGTGCCACTCACACTATCAAACCTTCCAAAATGTCGTAATTAAGTCCAAATGAATGATTTTTGTTAGTTTGACCGTTAGTTAACTAAAGAATTAACATTGATCATAATTTTGACTAATTCTAAAATGATAAAATGTTAATTTTACATTTTTCAACAAAAAACACAATTATAATCTATAAATAATTTAAAAAAAAAAAAACATAAACACTACTTACATAGGGCCAACCCTCATTATAGTCGTCTGCCTAAGGTTTTGCATAGATGACAGCCCCATAATGTTAGGGCCTGTTTGATTCATCCTATTTTTCATGGAACTTTTTCAAGTTT
>CAIGRF010015143.1:0-17995 GCA_903798235.1 Fraxinus ornus | reverse complement strand
AACACAAAAATATTCAAAATTTCAACATTTTTTAGGTGAAAAATTATAACAATTAAATACAATTAATTGACAATTCTCAGGAAAACAATTCAATTCCTTAAAATTCATTTTTTTTTCCACCCAAATTCTACTCTTGCAATCAAACAGACATTTAATGCTTTCAATATAGAAGGTAGATCCAAAGTCCAAAATTTTCAAGATTGACCATGATCAACCCTACTTTCACGCGAATTATATGGACCGCATACTTTAGAATGTTGAGACGATTTTACACGAAAGAAAAGCTAAGGAACGAACTCCAATCAAAAGTTCGAGAAAATAAGGCAAGAATTTAATGTGTTAGGTAAGGAGAGCATGCATAGTTGGTTGGATGTTAGCAAAAAGGGTTGCAAACAATTTTCAATTCCTTAACACTTCGACTTTACATCATGTATTTGTCCCTCTACGGCGCTCCTATTTAATGTGGTACTGTTAATGAAAGGAGAAATAATTTGAAAGGCCATAGAATTTTCCATGGTTTTCTTTTATTTTCATTTTGTAATTAATGCCCTGTTTGATTCACATTTTTCTTCCCTAAAAATGAAAAATATGACTGTTATCTATCACATCGAACCATCAATTCTGAATTTCGATCTCTTGTGTAGGACACAATAACGACTATACATTCTAGAAAAAGATGGCTCAAACGAGACCTAAATGTACACATAGATTTCAACGACAATCAATGCATTTAAGTTGGACCAACTACATTGAAGTGAATGGTTGAAGATGTGACGGTTAGGAACTATGCCCCGAAGAGAAAATTATTCGTTACAATTCATAATGCTTTTTACTGAATATATTTAATTAATTTCGAAATATAATTTACAATTTCATAAATTAAATTGCAGTTTATAGTTGGTGAATATAGTTAATAAAAAAAAAGTTCCTAATATTAATAAAGTGGAAATTATTCAACGGCTACAGAATTTTCAGTTTTTCCTTTTTGTATGAATAAATATTCACATTTATATAAATAAATTATAATCACATATACATGAATTGACCGCATAGCGCAGTGGATTAGCGCGTTTGACTTCGGATCAAAAGGTCGTGGGTTCGACTCCCACTGTGGTCGCTTCTTTTTTCCCACTCTGATTTATACAGTTCCGCTGAACTAACATTCAACCTGCCTCAAGAGTCAACCACAAATTGTGTTTTTACTTTTAGAAAAATAAAAGAGGTTAAATTCTTAAATTTTTAGATTGATAAATATTATATATATATTTCTTTCTTCGTTATGAAAAAGTAAGTTTAATTTACTTTTACACGTTTTATGAAATGAAATTGATTTAAGTACAAAAATATACGGAATCGCTGAAATTCTATCATTTTAATTGACTTGAGTAAAGTAAGTTAATTTTAAACAAGCATGACATCTTTATCTTTAATGCTTTTATCCAACTACGTCCCAACTCCCATGTTGTTTCCTATTTACATTCAAGTTGCATACTTCTTTTATCCACGTTATTTCTATCATTTCTTTTCTCTCTTCCCTACATTCTTTTTCTATATTCCCGCATTCTCTTTGCATTCCTGCTATGCCTCCATCTCTTCTCATCAAGCATACCTTTACCTTAGAAAGAGGTGACCTGAACCAAATCAAGTCTAATGAGGAACCTCGAAGGCATGGCCTCTTACTAAACCTTTTTGAACAACATTAATCTCATAGCAAAGTAAGAAGTGATGTTTATCATAGGCCATTCTAAAGATGAGGAAAGAGTTAAAGATGAGACGTTAAGTTGGTACCTCAGTAATTTCAAGTGAATAATCAATCGAAATGGGCATTGAAACTAAATTCGTTAGATCGTTTACAAACAATTTGAGAACTCAATAGTCTATTGAATAACTAGTAGAGACTCATAAAACGCTATCAATAGTTGGAGAGATAGAATATTTTGAAATATATTTCGAGATTTTGGAATGTAATCTTTCTAAAAAAATAATTTAATGTGGACATTATTTTACTTTGATATGGGAACAATTTTTTCTTCTTCAAAATTGCCATTTATAGGCTAGAAGAAATCAAGGTAGAAAACTCCTTGGTGGCCGAACATTGTGCCATATGCAGGATTTGTTGTACCTTCACCGATATCAAAAACAGATTGTACCATATGCAGGATTTGTTGTACCTTCACCGATATTTAAAAAAAAAAAGAAAAAAAAAAAAAGGGAAAACAACTAGTTACTCATTTTCCCCAATTCGACGGTTTAATCAGAAGCAATTTGAAATCAATGTTAGGGTTCATAGCCCTCTCCTCCCCACCCCAACCCCGAGGAAATCCATTAATATACAGACCCCTCTCCTACATTCTTCCCCTCCACAGCCTCAAATTCCATCTCCGGAACCAAAATCCTAAAAAATTATTCATAATATCGGCACAAAACGGCAATGGAAATGACGATGGACTAACATCAGAAAGTAACATCGAAAACGGCGGTAGAGTTAATGGCGAAAAGGGGAAGGCTAATAATGGACGGCCGAGATTTAATATTAGATGGGTGGATTTGTTGCTGGACCCTGATCCGGATAACCTTGTGGCCGTTGGATTGACTGGTCTGCTGACCTGGGCAAGTGTTCAGGTACTATGGCAGCTGTTCATCATATCAATAGCCATATTGCTTGCTGCTCTCAAATATACACTTGTTGCTGCTCTTCTAATCTTTATTCTCATCACTCTTCTCTGATTATATTTAGTATTCGTTTTGATTTTTGGTCGAATTGTATGAATATCCGAATTTTGCATAGTGTGATTGAACTTTGAACCCTGTGTACAAATTTTCGACGTGAAAAATATATGTGGAGCGCTTGATAGGGCAAAATAGACATTTTAAGTCTTTCAGTCAGCTTTCTTGCAAGTTTATTCTGTACGTCTATCATTACTCAGAAAAAATATAGACATTGTCAAAAGAACAATATATTTATATTGAGTATAATGAGTTATTATAATTCGACATTTCTTGCTCTTTCTATCTCCCATTAAATATAAATTAGAGATGAAATTTGAATTATAGATATAAGCCATTGGATATTAAATTTGAACTAAACCGTCTAGTCATTTAATATTAATGTCACGTAAATAGAAAGTCCTTTTATTTAGAAACCACCTAGATTGACATAAAATGCATTGCATTGAAGATGCTCTTACTTTCTACAAGTGTATTGGTTGAGGACTGGTAGAGTAATTTTAATATTAAAAATTTACAATTATACATTTTTATGTTAATTTTATTAACTTAATGACAATCATTATATCATAATTCGAAGTTGATACGACTGCTCAGGATGAAATGAAAATTTCATAGTTTCAGACTGAAATGCACTCGTTCGACTGATCGAAATGGGCCTTCACTTGTTCAAGGAACAAATACAAGGAAATAGATCGTTCGTCTCTTCACGAAAGAGAAAGCAGTACAAACTTTCAAGCCCTCAGCAAAAACTCAGGTTGCATCTCCCAATCTGGAAAGATAATGTCAGAAGGATTCTAAACTTTTATTTGGATGCAATTACATCTGTAGTTCGATGAGAGATGTCATTGTATATAATTAATGAGTCAGAAATGCTTACGCGCAATGGGCATTTGAGTATCTACCCGTGGCAGTATTAACCCAATTTATGCGGTACAATATTTAGGCTGCAAAACAAGGTATCTCAAAACTCCATATACAACAATACATGGTTCTTGCAAGCTGCCCTTGTGCTGAAGTACCCCCCACATAATCTTTTTGTATGTGCACAGTTGCCAGCAGAAACGGTGTAAATCAAAAGGGTAAAAGCAAACCAATCTCATAATAGTTCGATTAGTTAGACAAAAGTGGAAGAATGCACCATCAGTAGCTTCCACGAGTTGCAGTAGGGAGGGGTTGAACAGCAGCTAGAGGGTTCACTTGGTATGAGAATGCAAGTTGCCACAAGTCGACCAGAGCCTTTTTGATGGATACAGCTTTGTTCGTAAGAACCCTGTGCAGGCAGAAAATGAATATTAGATGGCAACAGTTTTAGATAGTTCCCTGATAACACAGTTGAAATTTCTCAAAGAACCGTAGTGGCTACAGATGTTTATTTTCGGGATGTCAAATAATAAATCCTACTCATCCTTCATCAACCTGTATCGACTGACTAAATAAACTTTCAAAACCCACACAATTGTTTGAACAATAGAATATACATTCTAGAGGCATATACCTGAGTCCATCATCCACTGATATTTTAAAGGTAGCAACATGCTGAACTAGTTCTTATTATTAGTGCATTCATAAGCCAAAATCATGCTCAACTCGTAACATACATTTCATATACATTACAGGGTTTAAATGTGCAGTAAAAGCATTCCTAAATTACCATTATGAACTAATAAGACGCTAAAAATTGGAACATAGTTGTTCTAAAAACGCTAGCCCGTAGATCAAGCACCTCAAAAGTTTCCACCATCTCTTTTCACCATACTCTTCTTTTGCATTCACATTTTAAATATAGATGGGTAAGTACAAGATTAATGGCCCATTTGTCATGACGTTTGCTTTTGTTTTTGCTTCTAGAGGAAGTTACCTTAATTTTTATTTGAAAACTAATTTTTAAAACAACCTCTTATTCCAAAAGTGCTTTTAGAAGAAGTCATATTAAACCAGCTTCCCTTAAAAGTTCTTCTAACTAAAAGAAACATTTTCATAAAATTAAACAAATGGGTCCAAAAGAAGCTTCTAGGTCTCAAAAACTCCTTTTGACTTCTCAAAAGCTATATCAAACAGGCGCTTAGAACAAAATGGTTGATATTAAACTCAATGAATAAGATAATAATCTAAACCAACTAGATGTTAAAAAGTTTTCTTATGTGTATTAACGGGGATTACTTCAACGTTATAAATATCATTGCCCACAAAAATCCTAGTATTTACTTCCACTCCAATATGACATGCACTCAAAGGATTCTACAGAAAGTATTTATATTGAACCGTCGGTCGGGTGTCATGTGGACTAACAACATGCTGAACTAGTCCCTCCATATTAATTATGCTCGGCAAAGGCAAGTACAAACAAATGCAGATTGTGATAATGCGCTTGACAGGGAAAACGAAAGATATCTTATATCACATTCATAATTTTCTGACCCATAATATGCAACAATGTCATGGCTGCAATAATGGATACAATTAATGATGTTTACCTTTACCGTGTGTATTTAAAAAAGATTACTCAGTTTACTTTTCAGAAATATTGCTCAGATCATAATAATTCTTAGTTTCACACTTCACATATTATGCATCTCCTGCAGGAAGAGGGATCACAGATATATCCTCCAGAAGACTATAGCGGACTAGCTATGAGCCAAGGAAATTTAGAACAAGAGGAGCAATCCCCGTTCATTTTAAATATTAATTGCTTACACATGAACCACCAAGAGAATTATATCTTACCTCTTTAAAGAAGCTTGCTTCTTCCTCATAAAATAATACACAAGCAACAATAAGAAAGATAGCAAGACTTTCCCACTAGGTACAACCAATCGATAATTGCCAAATTTCAGATTGATGGAAGGGAACCACCAAAAGTATGGAACTCTATGTCTAGACAATTTCAGAATTGCCTGTTTTGTAGTATTCCCTCCACCAGCTAGATGTCCAGATTCAAAATCTTTCAGATATCCATTATACTGTTTTTGTTCTCCAAAGTGATCAGAATTTGTTTTATATTCATCTGTCTGCTGAGGTGACATAGAAGCTTGTGATGAACTGTTGACCTTGGAAGAATTCATCGAATGTAACCGCCTCAAGAGTTCCTAAAAGCCAAATAGAAAAAATTAATTGATGCCAGTCAATGCATAATCTTTTAATAATACATTCAAGTTATAATTTACACATCATCCTTGTGACGTACATAATACACATACAAACACAGCGCAGACTTCTTCATCACATTGAGAATGTTCATACCAGAAGAAAGAAAAGCGTGCAAATGCATGAAAGGACATCATATGCTATGCACTACTGGGCTAAGAGCAAAGGCATTTTCTACATCCGTGAAGAAGTGATCATAACACGAAAGCTCAGGAGTATCATGTGAACCAATCTTCAGATGCAATGTTGACCTTTGACTTCCAATAAAATCCTCAACTTGGTAATCTGTGATCTCTCTTTTTGAAACACTCACTTCCACTGCACTACATCTTTCTCTTTACGATCCAAAATTACCGCATGCGTGTAGAGGAGATTCTTCGCATCTTCATCTTAATTTTATAGGAAGTCGGTTTGATTGTTTACTGAACTAAAATGCTTTTTGTAAAAGATGATGAAATTTGTACGAGCATTTAGTAGATCACAGCAATCATAAAAGAAGTAGACTGGAAAGAAACCACTCGAAAAATTTAAACAGAGTTCCCGGAAAACGAACTCTAATAAGGCAAAGTGAAAAGTATTATGAGAAAATATGCCATAAATTAGTCAAAATGAATGAACTCATTCAGTAAAAAGAAGGGATATTTCCTTTTCCAATTCGTATACAAACATTTGTGTGGCCATGTGTGCTATTATATGTAGGTAATGTGGAAGATTTATGGAGTGTCCATTAGAAAAGGAGTTAATTACAGAGAGGTTACACATCTATTGAAATCAGATAATTTGGTAACATGAAGGAGTAGAGAATCAGATTAATACATCACAGATGAATTTGGAACCATAACAAACATTTATAGAAGCTACTTCGACCAAGAATAGGTCTCATCGGATATATTTACCAGTGAATTGTCAAGTGCAGACAAAAAACTAAGCACGGTCTTCAAAATGTCAATAAATTTTGCAGGTGTGAATTGCAATTAGATGATGAAGTCTGAACCAACTATGAATTGTAAATATTTTCAGTCAAGTTACCTATCTTGCTTTGCTGTCACGACCTCACAGGGTTTATTCTCTTCAACAACGACCAACATAAGCAATACAAATCATTATGCTTGAGTCCATCTCATGTCTATGAATTGATTGGTAAACAAAATTCCTGATTCTAGTGTTTCTACTTGGCAAACCTCCATCCTAAATTGGAGTCAATTGGCAAACAGTATAATTATATTCTTTATCATGGTAATGATGGTAAGGATGGGAACACTGTCATTTTAGAGATAACTGTATAAAGGGTGCCAAAAAGTAGTGCAAAAGAATAATTAGTTTACACAGAACTCTGATGAAAATTTCAAATTCCAGTAATCCATAATCAGAACTTGTAATATTCCTAACTATCATGAAACTGAATTAAGAAAACACAGTCATTAACTTACCTGACGCCTCTCCTCAGGTAACATGGCTTTGTCCACCCAAGAAATAGCAAGATCTATGTCTTTTATAGTCATTGCAAGCAGTGACATCACATAAAGCTCAACAGCTTCCAAATACTCGTCAACTCCTATAGAAAACCTATAACAAGATCCTTTTACGTCGGATGCATTAGCTTCTGCGTTCAAGAGAAGATAATACCGCTGATCCACATATTTCCAATTGTTAAGAAATTCCTCAAGAAAGCCTTGAGCAACAGTCAAGTGGCCTTCTGACATATGAAAACACACCCTGAAGAATATATATTCAACCAGTAGAGTCATGACACTCATCTTTAGTTTTTGATCACCATAATCAAAAGTGCAAGAATAAAAAGATCCATAGCATTTATTTGTTTGCTTTATTCAAACATCAGACTTAAGAGCGAAACAAAGCGAAGACTAAAGATTTAGAAATAAAAGAAGAAAACAACACAGCTATAAGTTCCTCGTGGCAACGTACAAGAGAGTAAAATAGACATGTCACCATCACACCATGGTCATGAGAAGCTGTAGATAAAGGTACACATGATGGCTACACAATCAATACCCTACAGTGGTGGTCCATGCAAAGCTAAAGATCAAGTGAATTATATAAAGATTTGTCACCAACTCATGCACACAAAAAGCAAATTCCAAGACTCAATGACATTAAACAAAATAACATCACCATGAATGCAGGTAGAAAACATAATATATGGTCCAATGCACAAGATAAAAGAGTAAAGTTCAGAGTATGGCCCTATCTCCCCCTCAGGTAAACATTCAATATATGAAAAAGGTCTTTATAGAGCCAGTCCCACTTCACATTTTACTAAACAAACAAGATATTCATTTTTTTCTTTTGATAATTCAATACTGGAACTCGTAGTTTTCTGAAGTTCACTTCCTTTCTCCATTTCATGTTAATCTTCACCGTGGAAACTTTCTGCAAATAGATTTTTTATACGTTTTACATTTACATTATCTGTTGGTTAAAAAGATACCAATACAGACTTTTCGGCAAATACAAAGCTCTATCAAAATATTAAATATGTATTTCTTCAGCTACTAATTAGTTTAATTAGGTACTAAAATGATGCTATCATTTGTCGAATTCTTGACCATCAAGGGTCTTGCAACCAGACCTTCTCCTGCTACTATAGTAGCCTCTCCAGCACTCCACCACAAATATGTGACAAAGAGTACTTGCACTTCTACATTTGATATTGGTAGTGTAAATGACAGTGCAAAAATCACTATGCATGAATGCGACAATTGCTTTCAAAGTGAAATAGCACTGATTTGGCAGACAAACAGCACAAGAGCACAATAACAATCAACCATATTCTTGACTTCATACAGCTTCCAATTACTAACATATCCAGGCTCCGTCATATACTTAAAGCTTGTTTGGCACAAATTTTTTCAAGTGAAAAATGATTTGTTTGGAGAATGCGTGGTTGAAAAAGTGGGGATAAGTTGTGGTTTCCATAAATGTGTGGTTAAAAATGATATTGGAGAAAAATGATTTTAAAAAAATATGTGCCAAACAAGCCTTTAAATCTGATTTCTGTGCATTCAAAGGAATCATACAAATATTCGTACATATCTTCCCATTTTCCACTAAGCCAATTATATGTATACAAAGAAAGCTATCGAGAAAGTGTCCGGCATTAAACTAACACTACTTTAGACAAAAAACTGTGATTTTGTAAATGGAAGACTCTGTACCCCCTTAGCCATCATAAGAAAAAGGGGATTTCAATGCAATATGGTAAAATCTTCTTAGCACGTACATTCAGGTAATCCTATAATCGCTATTAAGGAAAATATATATATAATAAGTGAAACCTTATACTGATCTAAATGTTAAGCACTAAACAACATATAATTAATGGAACCGAACTAGCTAAAAAGAAAAATCAATACCCGGCGAGGAAAACTTGTACAGGAATGGCAGCTACAGAGCCAAATAACAATTTAAGCTCCTTGAAAATTTCAGATGTCCTGCACATTAGAAAACAAAATTGAAAATTCAAGAAAATTTCTTGCCCAAAAAATGCAAAGTAAAATCTAAAAATTCCAATTCATGAGGAATTAAAAACTTTACCCTCTTTACCTTTGGAGCTGTTTCATGGATTGAACCAAAACCATGCCCGCTGATTCCAACATATCATCCCATTCATTTTCGTAATTCTCCGGAAATTGGTTTCCCTTTCTTTTATAATCACAATTTTCAAGCAATCTCGATAGAATAGAGGACGACAAGGACGCCGATTCATCGAACATACAGCACACAAGATAACTGCCGATACGTACATAAATTCAAAAGAGAAAAAGAAAGAGAAGTTAATTTTTTATAGCATACTATAATAAGAATGAAGAACTGAGAGGGTGAATTTTCTCACCTTTCAGCGCGGTCAATTTCTTCCCATGTGGGTGCTTGTGCAACGGAAATGGTCATCGGTGCTTGTGCCTGTGCGTGCAAGCAGTTTAGCAGCTATTTTGTTATTTTATTATGGTAGAAAGGCAGAAGAAAGTTCAAAAACCTTTATATCATGTTTGGATAAGCATTAAAATGTTGAGTGATGGTGGAGTTACAGTTTTGTTTGACAATTTTTTTCACAGCCCCTCACATGAAGGTGGGGCTCACAATCGCGGACCCCACCTTCATGTGAGAGGGCTATCAAGCAAAGCTGTACATTCAGTTTTATTCAAAAAGTTCAGTCAAGGTCAATCACATCAGTTGATCAGCGTCAGTATCAATTTAGATAATATTTCCATGTACTTGGAGCTTTATTGAACTAAAATATTATACATGAGTCGAATGAACAAATAAGGAAATGTAAGGAGAGGTTTTTCATGGCATGTCCCAACCTACTTGAAAGAGTTGAGGCTTTTTCAGAAAGTATATAAAGGAATAAACTACCTTCTTTGCAGTAATTACCTTGTTAACAAAAAATTGTGAAAGACGACATTTTTTTCTTTCAAAGAGAGTAAAATGGATAAAATCCACCAATATTGACAAGTTTTAAGAGGGTAAATTTCATTCACAGCAATTATATTTTCAATTTATTTAATAGTTAATTGTCTTTAATTTTATGTAATCGAATAGCTACCCTTTAAATTTGATTTCAATCAAGCAAATCTAATTTGATCACTTGGATTGACAAAAGTTGGACCGTCACTCATCTATTACCTTAATTGACATTTATTTAATATGTAATTACTTTATTTAATATGTAATTACTCTAATAAAATCAAATTAAAGTGTGATTGTTATATTGAATCAATTTGACCCAATTGAACAAAATTGAAATACAATTACCTAATTGAATTATAATCAAATTATAGTTATCACCAACTACATTTACCTCCAATTAAAGAGATTTTATGCCCTAATTTCACCTGTTTGCACCCTTGGAGGAAATTCTCATTGGTAATAAGTATGCTCAAAGGTCTTTCTTGCGGTACATAAAGTCAGACAAGTGTAGCCACTGCATGGAATTTGGAAATAATGTCTAAAATCATGTCAAAAGTACTAAACTACTGAGTATAGCTGCATCTCAACACTTGAAAATGAATATCTTCTACATTTAATCTCTCGTAAAAGGTACATGAAGTTCACAAAAATAATCATACTAAAGAGTATGGTTACATTGATATAAGCTTCGGTATACTAAAAGAGCCACCTGCTTGTCTTAATCTTGACTGCTCTACACTTGAGGCAGGTTGGTAAGGATATTGAAACTATGAGAAGTAATTAAGGAAAAAGTAAAATCTTGTACGTTATACATCCACTCCAGTTTAGAACGTGCTAAACATGCACTTGAGGTACTACACAGGAAACCAGTAGCAGATGGAAACACATGTTCAATGTCAAAAAGGCATATTTCTGGTTTCCAATGCAAAGCCTACTCCGCATCAAACCTAATCTTCTTTGAGGTGGGCTGGTTTCCAACCTGAAAAAGGTGTAAAACTGAACTGTAAGACAGAAAATAAAGATCATATTCTATTTTCTTGATCCCCGACCAATTTTTTTTTATTTTATTTTTTTTGCGTCAAATCAATATGATCGAGATTCACAGAATATGACATCCCCAGTGATAAAATGACCAGATCAGATTTTTTGAAAACCAGAACACCACAATACAAGAACTTGCACATTTAAACAGGCCTGATTCATCCATGCAACCAAGAGCCTGGGGCAGGAATGTACCTTCCCTCAACGAATATTCACTTTATATTAGTCAGAAAATCTTGTTATTCAAATAAAAATTAATCTCTCCATACAAGCAAATTTCTGAAGTCCGGAATAGATATCAGTATCACCAAGCGATGAAAGGAATGATAATATGCTTACAATTTCTGGACAATCATAATCGATACCAGAGGCCTCAATCCTCTTTCGCCTTCTCTGGTCCCTTTTCATAATTCTTTCTACCAACTTCTTGTGCTCTTCCAAAGTCCTTTCCTGGATATTATGTATTAGCCATTCAATCTGATCATATTGCGGGTTTGTCCCATTTTTTGGTAGAATAGATTTTATAATAGTGATTTTTTTTTGGAGAAAGTGTGGTTAAAAAGTAGGAAAAAATTTTGGATTTACGTTAAAAATTATTTTATTGGGAGAATGGAGGGTCGAAAATGAGTATGGGGAAAATGAATTTTTAAAGAATGCAGGGGCTTAAATAAGCAGGCAGCATTGATAGATGTAATTTCAATCATGGGATGAGTTCTTTTTTTTTTTTTCAACAAAAGAATAGAATGTCACAGTTATATATCACATTTCATACCTTATCATGATGACTCCTTTCAATTTTAACCCAATCCAAGGGTTTATACCGGTGCGTCACACCTTTCCATCTAAAAATAAGAAACAGAACCATTAGCTTTTCTTATAGTGTATATATTTTTCCCTTCTCGTCTTCATCTTACTTCCTTTTTTAGCCATTAGTAATTTAGGGTGTGTTTGAGTCATATTATTTTGGAAGAATGTATTCTGAAATAGTAGATTGATAAAGAATGTGTGGTTGAAAATAAGTAGAAAAATGAAAATGGAAATTTTAATGTGTACCAAACAGGGGTTTACTTCTTTCAGAAGGGATCTAGAAGTGAAATTGTAAAATCTTCTTATATAAACACACACAAAACCACATGGTTTCGTAATTATAATAAATTAGTTAAAAGAGAACATTATTGTATTCTGCTTCTAAAAACTGGAATTTCAACTCCTGGAGGTCTCAATCTATGGACTTCTTTTTTTTTAAGTTCATTGCCTTGCAGAAACATGCATAGGCTACCATCCCAGCCATGCTTTTTATGAACTATTATTGAACTGAAATAATATCTTTAAACTCGAGAATAAATTATGCATGTTTGAAGTATTAACAAGTCAGTTTTAATACGAAGCCAGGTTCTTGAAAGACTTCTTCCCTTCTAACTCTAAGACATCAGTTTCGATCGCTTCAGTTCAAAGGTTATCATCCACAGTTTGGAGAATTTGATATTTTTATTTCCTTTAGTCTAATTAGATTTTACCAATAAATTCAAAATGCCATTGCTTTAAAATATCGGTGGTCATACAATGGATAACAAGCAATAGTTTAATGCTTACAGTTTAGGATGAACACGCTCAGGAGGAACAAGCTGAACTTGTAACAGATGCTCAAACAATAGGTAGTTATGCATGCATTCTGAAACAACTTTTGCAACCTGCAAACAGGGGAAAGAGAAAGCGGAGAATGTTAAGACAAACATTCCCTAACACAGCGACTTAATTGTCAATCACCATGCACAAGTACTACCTCGGGAGATTCAAATTCAATGAATCCAAAGTGCCTCGATTTCCCTGTCTGTCAAATAAAAACAACACAAATTAATAATACCATCACAAAAATTTTAACAAAAATAGCAATACACTGCATCATGACATGCTAATATGTCAAAAACAATTCTTCATTTTGAAAAGAAAGGAAGTGATTGGAAGATCTCCACCCAATGGTAAGCATACAAGGATTAATTTTAATGTCAGAAACGATCCAATCAAACACTTCATCGCCATCATATGTTCATTAAAACCAAATTAATATATATTTTCCAACAAAATCCTTGCTGCTTCACATAATATCAAGTTTAGAAAGAACTTGATGTCACATCAAAATTTGTAACTGAATAATTATAATAGTAATAGTGTGGCCTTTGTCACCAGAAAGTAATGGTAATTAATCTACGGAAGCATCAATACACTTTTTGGGGTCGGTAAGACCAGTACATTTGTACATTCATATTGTTAGATATTGTTTATCTAGGCAGTTGGGAAACTATATGGAGTGCATTACGACATGAGAAGTTGGAATTTGAAGTTCACTGAAATGTGTGAATTAAAAAATTTAGGCTGAGAACCTGGATGTGCAAAACACATGGAAAACAATTACGAAGGAATCACAGAAGCAAAATAAATTTGTGCAAGGCCCACAGCAGAAGAGTGAGACGCTGGAATGAGTTTGACCAGAATCCACTCCCACAAGGATGGATTCAAAAAGTATTCAATTGAATGCTCTAATTCAAGGAAACTTTCTACATTGCAGTTTACCTGAGGTATAAATTGGATGAATACTAGATTTTCAAGAAAGCTTCTAATTGATTATTTATTTATAGGAACATACACTGAATAACTTTTCTCGCAAATTATTTTTACTCACGAAATACTATATTTCCAAGAAAGCTTCTAATTGATTATTTATTTATATGAACACACACTTTCTCGCAAATTATTTTTACTCACCAATGGAAGCAATGGAAAAACTGATGAGCTGCAAAGATATTATGGAGATAGTAAACCAAGAGAAATGGAAGGTCGGAAGCATAGAGTTATATGAAAATGTGCCAGAGGCAAGACTTGGAAGCAACTCAATATTTTTGTTTAAAAGCCTCTACAAGAATGATTTGACTCTAGTAGTTTTTCACTGTTCCAAGTCTTATTGTAAAAAAATTATAATCTTTGGAATCTGAGCACAAATACACTGTCTAAAGCTATCATAGCTAACAAAGAAACTATAAGTTATAACCATCCTTCCTCTAATCCGCTTCATACTATTGCTTAGTAGCTCATCTACTGTATTTCTGAGCTACCAATTCCAGGTTACTCTTTCCACATATTATCCATCTCTCTTCTACATTAATAGTGAATAAACTTTGAATTAGAGAGAACACATTCCATAGATAAACCTAAAGATCATTCTTTTATAATATCACAAATTTGAAATTAAGCCATGAGTTCTTTGGTTCAAAAATATGCCTTACAAGCAAAATTTAACAATACAGAAATGCAAACGGCAATTGTTCATTTTCCAAGAAATGGAAAACAGCAAATCAAAATCCTTGCTTTATGTTAACAACTATTATACTTGAAAGAAACCAACACAAAGATGAATGCACAGCTAATAAAAGTTAAAAGAACAAACCTTCCTATTCCTTCCTATTCTGAGTCTCTTGATTGTACCAAATTGCTTAAAGAAACCTGCAAACTGAATATTGATATCCGCGAATGTGGGCATACTATGCACTCATGTAAATTGATTTCGAAGAAAAAACAAACCTTCCATTTCATTCTCATAAAATCCATGTGGAATTCTTCCAATATATAAGACAGTTGCTTTATTCTCTCTTTCTTGAATCTTCGGAATCTTTCGTGCCAGACCACCCTCCAACGGCTATTAGTTTTCCAACGAACCAACATACATAATAAAAGTATATATTACAAAAATAGTAAAAACATAAAAATGAACAAACATACATATCGTAGATACAGTATAAACACGCACAAAAAGGACAAATAGATCATACCACAAAATCAGGACTATCGTCTTTGGAAGCGGAGAATTGCGCAGAGGCCTTCCTCAAATTCTTCACAATTGATTTCTTTTTTGCTTTGGTCCCCATATCTATATAAAACTATTACACATACACAAACACATATATCAGAAAAATTTTCTATATAAAAAATTTCATTAAGAAATTAGGGTTTTACCTTGTGGTTAAGTGGGTGATAATATGATATTCAGAAAGATTTGGGGGTGAGAGGAAATTGAGAAAGGGGCTATTCTAAAACCCTAATAGCGTTGCAGAGAAAGGGACGGGAATTTAAATGGGCTTATTCGGACTCATATTAGGGAAAAAAATCAATTCAGCTATATTGTTTACGTCAATTTATAAGTCTGATTTATAGTTTGAAAATTCAAAATTCAGATATGTATTTAGTTAATTAAAAATATTACTTAATTAAATACAATAAAATTAGATTTATACAATTAATGGTCACATATACATAATTATAGATCACAATTTATTTGTTGGTCATATATTATCAAATTAATTAATCACGGATTATTTAATGGTCACAGATCAAAAAATTTAAAGATCACAGTTTATTCGTCGGTCACAAATTTTCAAATTAGTCGGTCACAAATTATTTATTGGTCACGGACAAAAACTTTATAGGTCACAATTTATTCTTCGATCACATATTTTCAAATTAAATGGTCACATATTCTTCCGCAGTCACGAATAACAAAATAGTTGGTCACAAATTAACCAAATAATTGTCATCTCCATCGCACTGTCACCACCACCACAAAACAGCTACCTCCGACACAAAATAGCCACCACACAAACATCATCACCATCACCAACCCAAAACAACCACCACACAAACAGCTTTTCTTTCCCTTTCTGAAAATCGAATGCAGAGAAATCAACACAGGGTTGGACAAGCAACCCAGACATCTTCAAAAAGGGTTTAACCATAAGACCTTACAAGCAAATATTGTCTATTACGGGCAAAAAATGGAGGAGAAAAACCCACAGTTACATCCAAAATCATCCGTCTGCCATTTCATTTGAAAAAAATAAGATACTTCCATAAAAGCATCTGCTTTCCAACTGTTATTAATTTCAAGACATGAGCACAAGGATTCTTCAATATCGATACTACTTTATCTCAAGCACACAGATATATTAATATATTATATTTCACTCCATTATTCAATTCCCAAGACCCCGGATAGAACTGAGTAGCGTCTCGTGCCGGCGGAGAGATGCGATGGGGAGGGGTAGGGATAGGGGGAGTAGGTGGAGGCGACGGGCGGTGGAGAAAGTGAAAGAGTTGGGAGAAATTGATTATTTTAGGTTTAGATAAATTTAGGATTTTATATATAAAATAAAATACATGATGTTTTAAAAATTAAACTTTGAACCTGATTTTTTAAAATTAATTTTTAAACAACTTATTTTTTATAATTTCTCCTCCTATCATGGGTATAAATATGTGCTTCACTTGGGCCAGACTGGAATATCGATGTTCCTTCAGTGGGCCAGGTCAGCCTACGTGCCTTAATAAAAATAGAAAGTGGAATCAACATATATTTTTTTTTCAAATAATCAAAAAATAAAAATTTATTTGAACCTGAGAAGGGTTTGAGCCCTGTTTGGTACACATTCTTTCAAAATACATTTTTTCAAAACTCATTTTCAAGTACACATTCTTCAATAAAATAACATTTTTCATCACATCAATAACTTTTTCTTATTTTTTAACAATATATTTCTCATCATATCACGACTTAAAATACATTATTTTCTCAATAATATCTATTAAACACATAAGTAGACCTTGTTCAAATCAGATAAAATCGGAACTTGTACGGTGATATAGTAAATAATTATCCAATTATTCAATCACACATTTATCAACTTTTATCAAAATTTACATAAAACATTCTTTCAAAACATTTTCGTTCTCATACTCACTTTGAACCACACATTTACACAATAAAATATTTTGCACGTAAACTTGAAACTTTTCTATATTTTTTAATCATAAATTCTTTAAAAAAATCACCATTCAAAACTTTATTTTCTTAAAATAATGACCATCAAACAAAAGCTAAATGGATAAAGCGGGGATGGGCCATTTGGATCCAATCAGGACTCAGGAGACGCCTTAAGTCCAATATTTCATGCCAAATATCTACATGAAATTAATAGCATACATTTTTATGCTTAATAGTATGTCAAATTGCTTAAAATTTATTCACATTTTCATGAGACACTCAATATTACATTCATAAAATTATATTTTTCTTTACATCTAGTTTCTCCATTCCCACTCTTAATCCTGGACAAATGGCTCACTTAGCGAGCATAAATTGAAAAAAGGAAAAAGAAAAAATGGGACAATTCTAAGTTCTTACATGCATATGACACCCATCGTCAAACCTAACACGAGAAAGTATTTCGGTTTCGCTCTGCAGAATTGCTTCTTTTTATCTTTAGGGTCTGTTTGGGCCGGATTAAAATCAGATTTTAATCTAAGTCAAAGTCAAACAATTAATATCAACCACATCTTTTCACGGGTTCCTTATCTTTTCAACTACACATTTCAAAAACTTCTATCACAATCCACTTAAAATTTGATTTTAATATATACTAAACACCCTCTTAGTTCATTTTTCTTAGTCAACTTACTTGCAGGAAAATGCAATCTAGCCATTAGAGGTCTAGGTGCCAGTGTTTTATGGTAAAATCCTCTCACAAAGACAAATGTTGCAATAAGATTTCAAATAACATAAGCAAGAAAAGAATGTCTGAAAAATTATCTCGTCATGAATATAATG
>CAIGRF010015131.1:0-24413 GCA_903798235.1 Fraxinus ornus | reverse complement strand
AAAAAAAAAATTGAAAAGTTGGAAAATATTTTCTCACCAAAACATCAAGAATTTATTTTCCTCAAAAAGGTGAAAAATTTCAAAAGTTGGAAAATATTTTCCCGGGAATATTTCGCCAATCAAACACTACAAATGTAGGAAAATGGAAAAGATTTTCCTACTTCCCTAGAAAATTTCGCCAATCAAACGGAGCCTAAGTTCATGCATATGGTGAATAGGATTTATCCAATAAATAAAATATGATTAAACGTGAAAATACAATTTCAAACGAGTAAATAATTAGAATTCTAAATGAGTCGACATATCAATACACTGTTCGATCCCATAAAATCGATGAGAAGTGAGAACAAACGAGCGTAAGCTATTCTTCTTTTTGCCCATTGCATGTTTGATCAAAATGTTGAAAATTTTGAGAAGGAAATTCTTTTCCTAAAAATAGAAAGTAATTTTAAGTTAATAACTAAAGAAAAAGTATCTTCTCAACAAATTTTCCACTCATCTTTCATTGTGAACATAAACCCTAGATTTAACTAAAATTCAAAATTTACCGTTTCTTTTACTGATTAAATTAATTAATTAAGAAGCACCGATACTTCCCCATTTTGCTAATTTTAATCTATTTCTGGTTGATTCAGTAATCACAAATAGATACGAAAAATTGTTGGAAAAGATGATGGGTTCTGAGAACAATAACATCCAAGAATCAAGCAGAGAACAAATGGATATCCCAATTCTCAACGAAGACGATGGCAGCAACGACGACGTTTCGACCTCCAAATCATATTCCAATTACCGCAGTGCAATGACCACACTGTCCTCCTCCTCCGAGCACCCTCTGTTGACGCCGCCGTCCATTGCCACCACCCCCGCCGTGTCCGATCCGCTGTTATTTCCCTCTCACGATCAGTTCCCGGAATCCCCCTCCTATGCTGATGTCTTTATCAGCCCCCTTGAGGATAGTCCTATTGTCTCCTCCGACGGAGACGGTGGGAGCGATGATGTACACGGCAAATTAAGGGTGTCGCCGAGGTCCCAGCTGGAAGGCTCGGAGTATTTGAGAATTACGGTTTCTGATCCAAAAAAAGAGGTTGAATCTTCTAACTCTATTGTTCCGGGTGGCAACAGTTACGTTACTTATTTGATCACCACGAATACGAATATTCACGAGTATGGAGGGTCGGATTTTAGAGTTCGGCGGCGGTTTAGGGATGTCATTACGCTTGCAGATCGCTTGAGTGAAGGCTATAGAGGGTATTTTGTTCCTATACGGCCTGATAAAAGTGTAATGGAGAGTCAGGTGATGCAAAAGCAGGAGTTTGTCGAGCAGAGGAGAGTTGCGTTGGAGAAGTACTTGAGGAGGCTTGCGATGCACCCTGTGATTAAGAAAAGCAACGAGTTAAAGGAGTTTCTAACGGTAGAGGGGAGAATGCCTCTGTCAGCAAGAACTGATGTGGCATCAAAGGTGCTTGACGGGGTGGTGGGGCTGCCAAAGCAGTTTCTGGGGGAGTCGAGGAGTGGAATTGGGTCGCAGGATGCGGTGGAGCCAGCCAAGGGCAGGAGGGATTTGCTGAGGCTGTTCAAGGAGTTGAAGCAATCAGTTGTGCATGATTGGAGTAGGTCAAGGCCTCCTATGGAGGAGGAGGAGGATAAAGAGTTCTTGGAAAAGAAAGATAAGTTGCATTATCTCGAGCAGCAACTTACTAATGCTTCTAAACAGGTTTCCTCAACATTCTTAACACTGGTTCTAATACTATTGTTATGCATGTCCTATATCGTTATTTACGCATACAAGCATCTGAACACGACAAATTTTATGCATAGCTAATCTGCTGATAAATTTGACTTTGAATTCCGTCTTAAATTTTGTATTGCGTACACTTCTAAATTAAATTGGTTTTTTAAACTGTTAGGCGGAATCACTGGTTAAAGCACAGGAAGATATGGGGGACACAATGGGAGAATTGGGGCTAGCATTTATTAAGTTGACAAAGTTTGAGAATGAACATGCCATATTGAATACTCAAAGAGTGAGGGCTGCTGACATGAAAAATGTTGCAACTGCAGCTGTTAAAGCAAGCAGATTGTATCGAGCATTAAATGCACAGACCGTGACGCATTTGGTAAGTGCTACATTGTTGTTGTGGGTCATTATTGTGTGATAAGTTGAACTGCTAGTTTATCAAACTTCCAATTCGGGCTAGCTTAGTGGTGAAGGTTGAGCCAGTCCCTGAGACTCAGATGTCCCAGATTCCATCCCCACCTAAATCATTGGTTGTTTGTCGAATAATATACTGGCTCATTCTCCCATATTAAATTGGCTTGCCGTTACATGTCTTGTTTGTAAATGTGATGATTTCTTCTCTGGATTCTTCACCCATGATAGTGATTTTCCACTGGAGTGCTATTGCATACTCATTGTTTCACTCAACAAATAACCAAATACATGAATCACAGTAGTTAATATGTTTATGTAATGTCTGTCATTAGTGCGGAAGTTATCATTTGTTTCTATATTGTAGCATATTGTTTTGCTCGAGATGAAAAAAGATGAGGATCGCGGTCACTCATATGTTTAATGAAATGTTTATTACTTAAGAGTTAAAACTTATTTCTAGATTCTGGTGGTAATCTTCAAAACTTTGGCTTTTATATTTAAGGATGAAGTACTCCTTTCTCAAACATGCTAACAGATCACTTTGTGTATTTCAGGATACATTGCATGATTATATGGGGCTGATTTTATCTGTACACAGTGCATTCTCTGATCGTTCAAGTGCTTTGTTGACAATACAAAGCCTTACATCAGAACTGTCTTCCTTGCATTCAAGAGCTGCAAAACACGAAGCAATGTCCTCCAAAAATTTTGGTGGTGACAACTCTAGGATTCACAAATTAGAAGAGCTAAAAGAATCCATTAGGGTCACAGAGGATGCTAAAAGCCGTGCAATCAGAGATTATGACCAAATCAAGGTATGAAATACTACACTATAGCCGACAGAAACTTGGATTTGATCCTTTGAACATTTCATTTTCTTTGGTGAATGCTATTTGGCACTATTTATGTTCATCTATATCTTTCTTAAGTATCTTAAACCCTGAATGACTATTCCATTTCTTCTTGGTTATAATTGAGAACATTGCAATTGGATAAACTGCATGCATTAGCAATTACCAAATTTAGCTCAAGATAACATTTACTTTTATGTTTTAAGCACTTGGAATTAGCTAGAAGACTGGTTTCGCCTTCTGGTGATCCAAATCATTTTCTATTATTGTTACAAGTTTTTCTATTTTCAGTGTTGTCATTTTATAAATATTATTTAGTATGAATTCTTTGAATATGTAAGCCTTTGTTCTTGAGTGCTTATCTAATGGCCATATATCCACATGAAAGCAAAACTATGAATGTCCGACCAGCTATAGAACTTAATTATGCTGCTTCATTATAAAGAAAATGATTTGTTAAAGAATTTTGGTTTTTACTATAAGAATTAAAAAAGAGTGCTACTTTGGGATACAAAATGTGTTCCCAATATTTAAAAAGGTTTAATTGGGTACGGAGCTGTTTTACCTCTATGAGGTGACGTGTGGGCCTCTAAAAGAATATGAAAATAAAGAAATGTTTACAATAAACCATAAATTATCTTGAAAAGTCTATAATAAAATAGATTAACAAATTTAAAAATCCAACTTGCAAACAAAATTGAAAACAGGTCTATAAAGTAACAAATAATAAGGTGTAATAAATATTAATCAAACAATTTAGGAATTTCTTATATCGTCACTACTAATAGGATATTTAGAGCGTGTTTGGGAGTGATTAAAATCCAATTAAAATTGAAAATATAACCGCTATTGGGTCCCACTCGTCTAATAAAAGTCAACAATAACAGCTAATTTTTCAATTTTAATCCGATTTANTTCATAACTTATTCTCTTCAAAAAAAAAAAATATATCTTTTTAATATTTGTCAAACAGGGATTTAGTATATGTTTGACCATCATTTTTTCAAAATTCATTTTCAACCGAACATTTTTTCATAAAATAATTTTATATGCAAATTCAAATTTTTTTCTTATTTTTTAATCACACATCTTCAATTCCAAAATGCATTTTGGTGCCAAACACGGGTTTAGAGTGTGTTTGATCCATATTATTTTGAAAGAATGTATTCTGAAATAGTAGATTGATGAAGAATGTGTGGTTGAAAAAAAAAGTTATTGATGTGATGTAACATATTATTTTATTTAAGAATGTGTGGTTGAAAATGAGTAGAAGAATGAGAATGAAAAAAAAATGTGGTCCAAACAGGGGCTAGATCTATCTGCTTGTTCTTTTGTTTTGCACCACTGGGAGCATTAGGTTCTGTTGACATGGAGGGGAAGGGACAAATATGCACTTGAACTTCTTCCCACTTCTCCTCTTCCTCCTGCCTTTATCCTTCATCTTGTTCCTTGCATATTTAGAACATGGAGAAAAATACTGTCAATCTATGTTTTTGCTATTGATTCTCTCTTCAGTTTTGTCTCTGGTTTATGTTCAGTAAATTAAACCATATTGATGTAAAAAAAAATTAACTGGTGGGTTAATTGTGTGATTGCAGGATAATAATAGGAGTGAAATGAAAAGACTAGATAGTGGAAGGCAGACTGACTTTGTTAACATGTTGAAAGGATTTGTTACTAATCAGGTACTTTCCTCCTTAAAAAAGCATATTTCTAGCATGTGCAGCTGCTGAAAACTATTACTTAATCATGATAAGAGATTGTGATCTCAACTTAGCATGGGTTGGGCCGCTTGCGGGTTCGCAGCCAAAGTTAGGCGAGCCAGCTATGGCTGCAAAAGCAGCCATATGCTGCCTTGATTTGATGGCACCTGCCATCAAGCCTGAATTTAAAATTTGAAGTTCTAATTTTGATTTCAACGTGGTGTTTCTAAAACAATTTTTTCACAGTTCTGAGTTCTCTAAAATCTCTAATATACCACTTTCTACACAATTAATCTTAAAGTTGCTCCTTTATTTGTAATTATTTTTTCAAGTTCCTACTTCTCGATAATTGCTTTTTCCCTCTATCTTCTACCACATTTCTAATGGTTTAATTGGATTTATGAACCCTTGAGGATGTTAACCAATTCTTTGCGAATCGGAAAACAAAAAAAAAATTGAATTAGTATTGATTTTTTCAAGTTTACGATTTACAAAATTTTCTACTTCATTGCTGACTGGGAAACCAAAAAGTAAAAAAAATTGGATTAAAAGAAAAGGTGAGACGAGCTGCTGTGGTGAGCCAAACCGGCTTTCCTTAAAGTAAGCTGGCCACTCGGGCTTGCATGGTGAACTGAG
This sequence comes from Fraxinus ornus, assembly GCA_903798235.1. Lineage (NCBI taxonomy): Eukaryota > Viridiplantae > Streptophyta > Magnoliopsida > Lamiales > Oleaceae > Fraxinus > Fraxinus ornus. The sequence goes on along the minus strand of CAIGRF010015131.1, from coordinate 19,068 downwards.
CCGAGCTCGGGGTTTCTGAGCTGGCTTGGCCCTTTAACATCCCTGACTTGGCATAGCAAATATAATATTGAAAAGCTGAGATTTATGCTGTTTTCCTCCCTGTGGTTCTGAAAGTGAAAGGTTCAATGTCATGTCAGTTTCGCTTACAAATGACTTTTGTCTTCTTGAATTATGCATTCTGCGGTCATGATACTCCAGTCAAGGCTTGTCATTTTTATTTCACTAAAATCCTTAAGATAAGGGAGACAAACATAAAAAACCATTTTCAATCTCTGTGATGCAGTGCAGTTGATAACTTTGTTGACATCTCCAATCTTGATGAGTCTGGAGATGGATATTGAAGGCTTTATCTTTCTGTTTTTTCTTTTCATGTGATATTCCAATATCCATGAAACCTTCTGGATATCTCTTTCTTCAACATAGCTTTTTCTTCCCTCTAAATGTCTAAAGAGGTTCATATCATAAGATGTAACTAGGTCTACGTTTGGCTCATATTTATAAGCACTCAAGTCACTTTTTATCCACACATTTCAAGCTGTCTACTTATCCACCACTAATTTCTATTTATTTATAATTTAAACCATATATAAATACTTTGCAAATATGCTATAAGTATTATGTGGCTTCCTTTATCCAGCCCAGGCTTGAGACTGGCTATCAACCAATGTTCTAAAAAAACGCTCCTAAGCGCGAGGTGCAAACAAAACGCTTTGCCTTAACAGTAAGCACGAATTAATAAATCAACTTAGCAGTTAACCGGCATGTCTAGGTGCGCTTTTTTATTATTTTTTCCCCTTTTTTAAAAAACATTTTATTTGACTTTAATTTATTATTTATTATTTCTTTTTTTAAAAGGATTTTATTTGATTTTAGTTTCAAATTTTTTAAATGACTTCGTTTGTACAAAATTCAAAAATGATTTTATCCGATAAAGATTGAGATAAGATTTAAACTATGGTACGATCTATATTGTGTAATTATGATTTTGACACTTACCGTTTAACTAGAGACTTCGAAAGTACGTATGAAGTTTCTCTATAAATCTGTTAAGTAGGATTTGTCTAGTTAAAAGTTGAAACTATATATAAAAAAAATAATAAAAAAAAAGAGTAACTTTTGCATTTCGAAAATTTGAAAATTTGAAAATTGTATAATTGATTAATTTTAAGAATAACTAAGTAAATATAGTATTTTATAAGTTTATATGTTTGGTAGGTATTATTTTAATTATTAAATGATTTTTAGAATGATTAAGTATTTAAATAATAATAAAAGTATGCAATGCTTTTTTACGCTTAGGATCGTAAAGCTTGAAACTTGACATCCATGCTTAGTCATGCTTTCCGCTTTTTAGAACAATGAGTATTAACACAGAGTCCCCATTATATTTATATGGACAATACAAATATGTCATGGAAATATCAGTGATTTCTTGCTAAGAATCTTCTATCATATTTCAACTCCCAATTAATCTTAATGTGCCATTTTAATCACGATGCTTCACACGCAGTCTTGAATTCAAGTCCCAAAAAACCTCTCGAAGTTAATTGCTTTTTTCATGTACTTAGATTATAAGCCAGTTATCTCGTCACTATTCCTAGCCCCTTCTATTACAATCAGTTTTGCTACAAATACATTAAGTTTGACATCATGGATGATATTGACATGGCAACACTTTGTGCAATTGATTTTAACAATACTTATTCAAATCAATGGCACAATTTTTCACACATCACACACACAATGTCATCCAGGAATGTACAACTAGCATAATTCATGTTCAATTACCTCATTTGGATCACCTATCTCATCAAGATGCCAGTAGGGATATGGAAGTGATTCGTGAGGATATGTCTCATGGTAGCTGAGTTGTTTTGTTGTAGTGATGGTGGCTTTATGTGCTATGATGGTGATGGTTGATATAATGGAGGCACTTGCCTAATTTCTTGGGTCTTTGGCATTCAAAAGGTGGTGGTGGCTGCATGGTAGTGATAATTCTGACGAGTAAGCTTTGCTCTGAGCGAGATTTTCTTGAAATGAACATTAGATGAGTTGTTTGCTCTCCCCAAACTTATCTGGGATTCTGGAAATATTCATACTGTAGACTACATAACTAATTCATTTTAATTACTACTGAAATGAAGGATTTCATATGACAGCATCTCTGTGTTTTTTATTTTGTTTTTCTGGGTTCACCTCTTTATCCCTGATGCATTTTGTTTGTCATAATCATTACAGGTGGCATATACAGAGAAGATTGGAAATGAGTGGGCTATGGTTATGGAGGAGACTAGTAAATATGCCAAAGAGAATGCATAGAAGAAAATGTATATTCAGATATTATTATTTTCTTCCCTTCTTGTTTGATTTATGTGGAATTAGCAAAAAAAGAGCTAGGTTTCATAGTAAACATCACAATAGAAAATGAGTTTTAGATTTTAATTCTTTTGGTGCTTTTTAGCATTTTTGATTTATTACTCTGCCACTTATTTTAGAGGGTTTTACATCTTCAACAGCTTATTACCATGTTGAACCCTTCTTTTTTCCTTATTCAAAAGATTCTGACGCTGGTTTCTTGAATTTTCTCACCGAAAAAGAAATATATATATATTTTTTTTTTATTTTGAATTTGAAATGGTCATTGGCCATTCTGTGATCAATGTAGATCATTTTTGCGTTGATGCCTGTAAGATTTCCTGATTTTTTAATTGCTGAAGAAATAAGAAATCAGGTAACTGATGTTTTACTATGCACCATGGAGCTTATTTTTTCTGTATCCCCCAATTGATTGTAACTTCATTGCATGTTTTTATCTTGTGTTCCAATAGCTGGTATCTCGTCCCCACCTACTCGAACTGTCAAGGCTCTTTCTCTGCCTCACTGGGATAGGTTCTCCTCTTGGCCTTTCTCTTCCTTAATCACTGCCATCTGACTTTGTAGCCAATGGCATTGAGGCAAAACTTTGCCACATCACAAACAATGTAGCCTTGTCAATGCAACCTTAGTTAATGTGTTTACTCAGGCTACGCTTGTAAGCCACCCTCCCAAAACATTGGCTTAAGCCTTGTCAATGCAACCTGGACCATTGATGGAAACCGAAGGTACCATATGTAGATTTGAAGTATTTATTTTGAGGCAACGTGTTTCATGTTTATGCTAGTTTTTCTTGTATTGGCATGTGACGATCTCTCCATTACATTCGTAATTTTTATTCACACTAGAGGCTGCATTTGTTGGATGGTTTAGGATAATGCGGAGTGGTTATATAGCATTCTCTGTGTATCAGAAGTTTGTGTTGGTTTATTTCCATATGGGATGCACGCTCGAAGCTCAAAGCATTGTTCATCCAGGGAACCTCAAAGGCACTGGTCTGATTTCAATTGTTATGGCTTGTTTATTTTTAAGAAAGGGTTTTCTTTTCCATTTGAAGGTTTTTTAGGGAAAGTATAGCATTTGACATAATGTTCGTTTGCAGTCATTGACAAATAATAGTTTCATATAGACGTACCAACATCTAATGGAGTCTTGTATGATTAGTGGCATCGAAGTGTGACAAATCCTATCGACTGAAAGTCGAATGCTTCCAAGATTAAATGACATTAAATGATGGTCAACTGAGAGGATGGTTTGTCACACTGATGGACTAAGAGGATGAATAGCCATGGTGAAACTAAAGTAAGGTTCAGATAATTGGAGAAACCTCAACAAAATGTTAAGAGACTGCTAAAAAAGTAAATATCAGCTTTAAGTAGTTTTTAAGCCGTCCCAAACATGCTCTGATGTGAACAACCAATTTGTCCCTCACTTTAGAAGCCGATGTGTTTACGAACACGATTGATTAAAAAGTAAACTTTAGAAGCGGATAAAATACTCAATTTGAAATGAAAACTTTATCAAATAACCCTCAAGTATTGGGAAAATTTTACAGAGACTTAATAGAATACTCACATGCTATGTATTAAAAAATTGTTCGGGACCCACACATTTGAGTGTGCTGTGAGTTTTCCTGTGAAAAATTCCTCGTACGTGAAGCATCTCTCAAACTTTATACAATGAGGCATGTTGAAATTTACAGGTTAGTTAACAACTAAGACGTGTAAATTGAAAAAACTTTTCAATATGTACGATAACTAGACGTGAATTTTCAAATGCAAAGGGTGCATATTGAAGAGTCGTGATTTTTCTGATTGGACGTGACTACTCAAAGATGTGTATAAATGAAGAGTCATTAACTTTAGTGTAGGGTGCGATCTACCATGTCCCAATTTGAAATTGTACGATCTAATGGTCCAAATGTATTTGCAACAAAAGATACAACCAATTCGAAAATATATATATACACACATTGAAATGTATAAATTGAACAATTAAATTGATTTCTAATTCCTTCATTCTCCCAATTATGTAAGAATAATTTTTAAATTATTTTTAAGTTTCTTATTTGATATTTTAGTATTCAATTTCATTTGGTCTAGAAGAGTACAATCAAGTCTTGATTCATTTGAAAAAATTAATATTGTTATATATTAATTTTAAATGAAGCGTTGTATCTTGAAAAACGAACGTTTGTTTGTTTGTTTCTATTAGAATCAGTGCAGATGACGAATTGTCTTGAAAAAAATTTGAAATTGCATACATCACTTCATTTCATCTCCTTATAATTTCTACATTTTTTTCTACGTTTCATTAAGTTCCGTTTTGGTAGTATTTTCATGTACATATCTTGATTTCGATTAGTCGAATTTCTATCTATATTTTGTATTTTAATAAAATATAAATCATGTACTTGTTTTTAATTAATGAAATATGATTCTTGCGCCAACAATTTATCCAACCAATTATACAATTACAAAACTTTTCATTATTCTATTGTATTTTAATTTCAACTTGCCTGTTGAATAATATAGTAATCTATCAAGTTTTATATTCCCTTAGTATCTAAGTTAATTAGATAGTTATCAGTTGTCAAGTATTTGAAAAAAAGCAATAGTAATCTATTATTTTTTTTTATTCACTTGATTATTTAAGTTAATCTACTGCTGTCATTTTATTAAGTAATTATGTGAATACACTATTCTCATCAATCTCTCTGTTTTGTCTCAAACCAGCAATATTGTGAAATATGATCAAATACATACAACACTTGATGGGATTTTTCTTTTACTTGATTTTTCTCTTTTTTTCCATGGATTTTCTTTTTCTGGAATTGGAGGTCTCCCTGATGACGAAATAGAGGATAATTGTTACAAAAATTTGCCAAGTTTAGTCACACGTCCAGATCTCCTTTCAATGGCTCGGGCCACACTTTTTAGTTTTTCTCAAACATACGATAAAACTGTGCTTATCCACCAAATACGGTCTAGAGAGATCCAGATTTTTGCAGTTTGCCACAAAACTGTATTTGTGGTTCAACTACGAGAATGACAGATCCAGATTTCTCCGTTTCGACTTATTCAATGACCTGTTGAAGCGTCTTGATGATTAAGCCCGCGATTGCATTCGATACGGAGAAACTGAACATTACAAAAACTTTCTAGAAATCATTCTTGTTTTCATTCCAATGCTTCAGAAGTTATTCACAATTCAAAAGGAATTGTCTGGTAGTGGCATCACTGTTACGCCTCGCCATCGATGCTCCCATTTGAAGCCTACGTGACATCCCACGTGGAGTGCAATGGACCTACTGAAGCCGTTTCACCGAAGCGGTGTTGTGCAATGGACCTATCGAAGCCCTCTTATAGAAATGGTGGAGGCTAAATCCGAAGCTCTACCATGACAAGTGATGACGCATCTCCTTTGAAGATCTCTTATTGATAAAATTTTGTTCGAGTGATTGATGTGACCTCTTTAATGAGTAATATGTCTAAATCTTGTCAACATATGTTGTAAGGTGGCTGCCACTTTTTAAGAGCATTAAATGCGCCACATGCTAGTGGGATCAAATTGATACTCAGGATAAGATGCTTCAGTTGAGGAGATGAGGCCACGTGTCCCCTCATCCAATTCTCATATAACGCTATAAATATCCCCCCATTATCATTTGGAGGTAATGAAAATACATCTATTTTAAGCTATATATCGTCTCTTCTTGAGTTTAATATTTTGTTGGTAATGTTAGATGTTTGATCTTGGCTTTTAGTTTGTGTATTGTTGATTGGTCTTTATCATGCTATCCCGCTAATATATCTTGTTAGAGCCCGATTATTTCTATAGTTGGAATGCCTGGACGTAGGAAGACAATTTATAGGAAAGATATTATACAATGATTTCGATGTTCGTGACCATTTTGATAAGCTTTCTTGGTGTGTTGTTTCCCAAAATTATAAAAAGAGACAAATTGATATTTTGAGCTCCGTAAGTAACTTAACAGAGACAAAATTTCCGAAGTGAATGATGAAGTGTTAGAGGAACATTTTTAATCGGAAGAAGATACCTCATTGTTATGGACGATCTATGGGACATAGACACATGGGATGATTTGAAAAAGAACTTTCCAGATGACAATATTAATAGAAGCAGAATATTGTTCACCAGTAGGCTAAAAAATGTGGCATTGGAAACTTCACATGTTATCATTGAACCTCCTCCCCTATCCCCATTGGAACTTATTAGAGCATAATGTATTCCATAAAGAAAGTTCCCCTTTTCAGGGGCCTTCTTATTCATTACTTTTTCTTTAGAGGCCTTTCCCTATTCGAGGGTCTTTTTATTCATGGCCTCTTATTCAGAGGCCTATCCCCTCTTAGGGGGTCTTCTTCGGAGACCTCTTCTTCCCATTTCCTTACATTTGGAGTTGTTACACAATTGTATTTTTCTAGATGCTCCTCCTCATATTGGTAGCCATTTAGCCAGTTCCCGAGTGAGTTGGACGGTAACTCTCATTCTACCTTGTCTATGTTGGTGGTGAGGTCGTCGATGACCTACTGTGGAAGTTCTCCGGGGGGGCCCTTCTTCAGGGGCCTCCCTAACCCTTTTAAGTGGGATTCTTCACTACTTGAACTCATTTTTTCTATATAGCTCTTTTCTTCAAAGAAGCTGGGGTATCACAAATGGATTTCTATCTCAATACATTTCTCTTTTTAAGGAATATCAACAATCCAAGCACTGATGCAAACTCCAAATCTCTTTTTTGGGGCTTCCACTTGTTCTTTCTTTCAAAACAAATTCTTATTCAAGGGGGATGCCCAACAACTTTTCGACAAACTTTTTGCACGGGAATGTTAGTGGTTGTAGTGGTGTTTTCCACAGACAACGTCAATCTGTTGACCTCAAAAAATGTGTTAACAGGAGGGATGGCTCCACTCACTTCAACGTAAGCTTGCTCTTGCACACTTGGACAAACTGTTAGCCACGCATGGCCCTCTCCGGTGGTGGGAAAGGCAGTCGCGTGCACTCCGACGATCAAGGCAGTCAATGAAGTATTTATATTTAAGTCTGGGACGTGCTTTAGACGTGAGCCACTTAGGTGTTTGAGCATCGTGTGTGTGTACGAGAGCATGTAAAAATGGGAAAGAATAATCTTACAAAACTTGTAGTGTTTTGAGTTGCATTATTCTTCGAATGGCATGAGTTGTAACCTTTTATAGTAGTAGAGATAAAGTGGTAGTCGTTAGATGAAGAGGCATGTGGTTTCATCTCCTTATTCGAAGCGTCATATCGTAGGCATCATATCACACATACTATGTCGTGTATCATTTAATGCACTCTAAAAATGTAGCCATTCTAGGGCATAGGTCTGACGCATGTGTAGTAGGTTGACAAGACTTGACATTCTTCTACTACAACATAGCTCACATCAATCATTCGCATAAGATCTTTAGATAGAAGATCTCTTGAGAGGAGAATATGAAAGACATTTCTTTATGGTTAGGAGGCTTCTGCATTGGTAAAGTAGGCTTCGGGGCTTCAGCCACTTGCCTGCACTTTGGCTTCAGGACTTCGACCACTTATATAGTGTTTCAGATGAAGTGGTGGATCACATCTCTATTGTTGTTTTGCAGCAGGTGACACCTTGCTTTGACCATGGAGCTTCTACTTACATATGGCGCTTTGGGTGAGGCATCGATTCGTCATTTTTACCACCTATGACTTCGGTTCGATTTTTTATGGCGCGGATTGTGGGCCTTTTGTTTGGGCTTCTTCTTGAGCCTCAATTTTGAGGCGTGGACTTCTTCTTGAGCCTTGATTTTGAGGCGTAACAGTAACTATTACATATTGCAACATTACATGATATAGAATCTGTGTTTTAGAATTTTACAATAAATAATGAAGAACCTATTTTACAATACGATTTTTCATGATTTTTTGAATATAATAGACATGTTACTATATTAATGAGAAGTGCAATACGTTACTTTTCGACAAAGGTAATTATAGTTGCACCATAATTTTCATTTCTTGCACAACTTAATTGCATTTAAAGTTATTAATCTTTGCTCTATGGTACTTATGTCCCTAATGATTTTTTCATGTCATCATTTTCTCAAACTTTTCATTAGTAACATATTTTATATTTGATAACAGTTTTATGTTTAAAAGTCCGTTAAAATAGCGTTAAATAATTGTTTTTTCCATCATTTATTTAAAAAATAAATAAATAAGAAGTGAGAACCCTCATATCAAAGCATAAAAACTAAATATTTTTATAGAAATCATCATCAAGGATGAGACTTGCTAATTAGTGGAAGATTGAAGATAAGAATTCAACGANCTTAACCATATACCGATATATCTCACCCAAACGGGCTCTTAGCGAGTTTGAGTTGCCTTTATAGTTTAGTGGAAATTAGGCTAGGTACGGCCCAAAACCAAGAGAATTGATTAATACCCTAAATTACTAATTAACCGTAATTTCTACGTGAAAACTATTGATTACGTTCTAAATTAAAACAAAAAAAACTATCAGTGCCGGAGCCGCCTCCTTTGAAGCCCAAAAATTCCGGCCAACCACCACCCAAACCACCGGATCACCATACCGTTGGAAAGCTCTCATCACCCTCTACAATTCTCACCCAACATCTTGCTTCAAACTTACTAGAATCAGCCGAAAATTTGAGCCAAAATCGGAGAAACTGAACATTACAAAAACTTTCTAGAAATCATTCTTGTTTTCATTCCAATGCTTCAGAAGTTATTCACAATTCAAAAGGAATTGTCTGGTAGTGGCATCACTGTTACGCCTCGCCATCGATGCTCCCATTTGAAGCCTACGTGACATCCCACGTGGAGTGCAATGGACCTACTGAAGCCGTTTCACCGAAGCGGTGTTGTGCAATGGACCTATCGAAGCCCTCTTATAGAAATGGTGGAGGCTAAATCCGAAGCTCTACCATGACAAGTGATGACGCATCTCCTTTGAAGATCTCTTATTGATAAAATTTTGTTCGAGTGATTGATGTGACCTCTTTAATGAGTAATATGTCTAAATCTTGTCAACATATGTTGTAAGGTGGCTGCCACTTTTTAAGAGCATTAAATGCGCCACATGCTAGTGGGATCAAATTGATACTCAGGATAAGATGCTTCAGTTGAGGAGATGAGGCCACGTGTCCCCTCATCCAATTCTCATATAACGCTATAAATATCCCCCCATTATCATTTGGAGGTAATGAAAATACATCTATTTTAAGCTATATATCGTCTCTTCTTGAGTTTAATATTTTGTTGGTAATGTTAGATGTTTGATCTTGGCTTTTAGTTTGTGTATTGTTGATTGGTCTTTATCATGCTATCCCGCTAATATATCTTGTTAGAGCCCGATTATTTCTATAGTTGGAATGCCTGGACGTAGGAAGACAATTTATAGGAAAGATATTATACAATGATTTCGATGTTCGTGACCATTTTGATAAGCTTTCTTGGTGTGTTGTTTCCCAAAATTATAAAAAGAGACAAATTGATATTTTGAGCTCCGTAAGTAACTTAACAGAGACAAAATTTCCGAAGTGAATGATGAAGTGTTAGAGGAACATTTTTAATCGGAAGAAGATACCTCATTGTTATGGACGATCTATGGGACATAGACACATGGGATGATTTGAAAAAGAACTTTCCAGATGACAATATTAATAGAAGCAGAATATTGTTCACCAGTAGGCTAAAAAATGTGGCATTGGAAACTTCACATGTTATCATTGAACCTCCTCCCCTATCCCCATTGGAACTTATTAGAGCATAATGTATTCCATAAAGAAAGTTCCCCTTTTCAGGGGCCTTCTTATTCATTACTTTTTCTTTAGAGGCCTTTCCCTATTCGAGGGTCTTTTTATTCATGGCCTCTTATTCAGAGGCCTATCCCCTCTTAGGGGGTCTTCTTCCCGTTTCCTTACATTTGGAGTTGTTGCACAATTGTATTTTTCTAGATGATGCTCCTCATATTGGTAGCCATTTAGCCAGTTCCCGAGTGAGTTGGACGGTAACTCTCATTCTACCTTGTCTATGTTGGTGGTGAGGTCGTCGATGACCTACTGTGGAAGTTCTCCGGGGGGGCCCTTCTTCAGGGGCCTCCCTAACCCTTTTAAGTGGGATTCTTCACTACTTGAACTCATTTTTTCTATATAGCTCTTTTCTTCAAAGAAGCTGGGGTATCACAAATGGATTTCTATCTCAATACATTTCTCTTTTTAAGGAATATCAACAATCCAAGCACTGATGCAAACTCCAAATCTCTTTTTTGGGGCTTCCACTTGTTCTTTCTTTCAAAACAAATTCTTATTCAAGGGGGATGCCCAACAACTTTTCGACAAACTTTTTGCACGGGAATGTTAGTGGTTGTAGTGGTGTTTTCCACAGACAACGTCAATCTGTTGACCTCAAAAAATGTGTTAACAGGAGGGATGGCTCCACTCACTTCAACGTAAGCTTGCTCTTGCACACTTGGACAAACTGTTAGCCACGCATGGCCCTCTCCGGTGGTGGGAAAGGCAGTCGCGTGCACTCCGACGATCAAGGCAGTCAATGAAGTATTTATATTTAAGTCTGGGACGTGCTTTAGACGTGAGCCACTTAGGTGTTTGAGCATCGTGTGTGTGTACGAGAGCATGTAAAAATGGGAAAGAATAATCTTACAAAACTTGTAGTGTTTTGAGTTGCATTATTCTTCGAATGGCATGAGTTGTAACCTTTTATAGTAGTAGAGATAAAGTGGTAGTCGTTAGATGAAGAGGCATGTGGTTTCATCTCCTTATTCGAAGCGTCATATCGTAGGCATCATATCACACATACTATGTCGTGTATCATTTAATGCACTCTAAAAATGTAGCCATTCTAGGGCATAGGTCTGACGCATGTGTAGTAGGTTGACAAGACTTGACATTCTTCTACTACAACATAGCTCACATCAATCATTCGCATAAGATCTTTAGATAGAAGATCTCTTGAGAGGAGAATATGAAAGACATTTCTTTATGGTTAGGAGGCTTCTGCATTGGTAAAGTAGGCTTCGGGGCTTCAGCCACTTGCCTGCACTTTGGCTTCAGGACTTCGACCACTTATATAGTGTTTCAGATGAAGTGGTGGATCACATCTCTATTGTTGTTTTGCAGCAGGTGACACCTTGCTTTGACCATGGAGCTTCTACTTACATATGGCGCTTTGGGTGAGGCATCGATTCGTCATTTTTACCACCTATGACTTCGGTTCGATTTTTTATGGCGCGGATTGTGGGCCTTTTGTTTGGGCTTCTTCTTGAGCCTCAATTTTGAGGCGTGGACTTCTTCTTGAGCCTTGATTTTGAGGCGTAACAGTAACTATTACATATTGCAACATTACATGATATAGAATCTGTGTTTTAGAATTTTACAATAAATAATGAAGAACCTATTTTACAATACGATTTTTCATGATTTTTTGAATATAATAGACATGTTACTATATTAATGAGAAGTGCAATACGTTACTTTTCGACAAAGGTAATTATAGTTGCACCATAATTTTCATTTCTTGCACAACTTAATTGCATTTAAAGTTATTAATCTTTGCTCTATGGTACTTATGTCCCTAATGATTTTTTCATGTCATCATTTTCTCAAACTTTTCATTAGTAACATATTTTATATTTGATAACAGTTTTATGTTTAAAAGTCCGTTAAAATAGCGTTAAATAATTGTTTTTTCCATCATTTATTTAAAAAATAAATAAATAAGAAGTGAGAACCCTCATATCAAAGCATAAAAACTAAATATTTTTATAGAAATCATCATCAAGGATGAGACTTGCTAATTAGTGGAAGATTGAAGATAAGAATTCAACGAAAGAAAAGATAAGAATTAATTGCTACAATAAGCAAAGATTGAAAACGTAACTGCAATTAAAATGTGGTGTAACAAATAAAAATTGTGGTAAAAAAAATAAATAAATAAATAAAATCATTCCCCTTCAATCGTGGAAGTGAGGAATTTTGGATCAGTTCAAGTAACAATTCCGTCAATGTATATCAGTGTAACATTATCAAACATGAAAATTACAAGATATTATTCTAATCTAAGTAAAAACTTCAATCAATTAATTTAAATCATATAAGAAAATGGACTAGGCTAGAGGTACTACATCCTCTACTACAAGGATGACTTAATCGCCAAGTGGCGCCCCCCCTAAGAAAATTACATGTTATGTAACTCAACATAATATTCCATTACATGATCTTATTGTAAATGTTCTTGAGAGTTGAGACGTTTAAAACACATCTGGTGAACATGCCAACAACTAGCATGATTCCGGCACCAACATCGTTAAACTTTTAGACATATTTGACAAGGTTTAGTAGGACTGTGCTTGCAACATTAAAGGAGAAAAAGAGCATAATATTCATATATTGTCCAGTCTGCAAGTCAAACATGCCTTGTGATTTTAATGAACGGACAGAAAAAAATTACATGCATATTTTTTGTATACTAGAAAATGAAATGGGTTTCTAGAAAGTGAACATTCACCAGAAATAAAAAGGCAAGCAAGGTTCAATCTGCTTATAGTAGATGTACAGCTCGGTCTCCTTCCCCGCATATGCAATAAAGCAGATACTATGATGGAGATGTTCAAAAGTACGTACGAAACTAGACAACGATCAGCTTCTACTATCATAAATCTACTTGACACGAAATTCTGAGTCTCGAGGGTAACAGTTACTCATCGCGATAAGCAGAACAGAAAACAGCACTAGGCTGACAAAGTAGATTGCTCACTTTTTGGCATAGGTAATGGCCATGGGATTCTGGGGAGTGATTTTGAAGCCTTGAAGTGCCTGCATGGCTACTGACGACTGCAAATCATCTTCAAATTCTACAAAGGCGATGCCTGGCTTTGCTTCAATCATTCGAACTTCTCTAAAGCCAGGGTATTGTTTGAAAAGAACTTCCAACATCATACAGGTTGTCTCGTATGGTAAATTTTGTATAAAGAGTATGTTGTTTGGCTCCGCAGCTGCTTCTTGTGCACCTGACTTTGCTTGCCAAGTTGAAGCCTGCAAATATTTTTTACAAAAGTTAGTAGAATAAAAATGTGATGTTATACCCAAAAGGAAATTTAGGATGAGATACAGGAAAAAGCCATTTTTATTTGCAAAAAAAAATAAAAAATTGAAAACTCCTAATCACTACCAACAGTAAATTAATAATGACATTTAAAGGATTTTGGTCAGCTAAAACTGTCTATAGGTTGACCAAGAACAGCTGGTTATCCCTCGTGTCATAGTTCAAGTGATACGAGTTGGCATGTGTGTGTGTATTTGTAAGTATGTGTGTGTGCACGTTCATGTGGTGAGAGGAGATGCTAATTTTGGATGGAGTTGCTGACAAGAGTGAGGCACTCGAGCAGGTGCACAGGGATGAAATGAAGTAGGACAATATTGTCAGCTTATTTACATTTAAAAGAACTGCTAAAATATTTAATATGCATACTATGGCACCAAAATTTATTAAAATACATATAATGTACCAATTGAAAAAACCATTTCTACTTATATACGGTAACTGGTCAATTTACTCACTATTAACTTTCCTAATCGAAAACTAAATTGATCGCTGACCCAGTTCTTCATGTTTTCCACAATTTCAGTGAGGCTCAATTAAGACAAAAGTCCCAATAATCTACTTTATCACAATATGTTTTAGTTTAGTTTTCAAATTTGAGTAATTTGAGCCATAAAACTTCCCAAGACGACAGGAAAACCAAAGGGGTAGATGAACTAGTGTAAAATGGTCACTGAAAATTTCTGCTTCCACGAAGGAACAGGATAAAGTGCCAGTTGAACTTGGGGTATACATCTAAGATGTTGCAAAACTGAATATTGAATGGTAATAAGAAAAAATATTTGTAGCAGACTGAATAAATACAAAGAGAACTATCCTATCAAGAAACCAAAGAATGACATAGAAACTATGATGAGAAGCAGATGTCAAACAAATACAATTTACAGCAACCCACGACAAAATATTAAAAGCATTCAAATGCAATACAGTGTAAGATCTACATGGCAAACACTGGCCAAATGAATTTCTCATGGACTTTTCACCAATTCCATTAATAGCTTCAATACAAAGTCGCTTCATTTACTTCAGCCACAAGATAGACAATATTTTCATACATGCCCAACACTTTCAAGCAGGAGAAGGGGGAGGAGGGGAGCAACGGTAACTGAGATAATTCAACTGCAGTGAACTTACAGGTGGGCCTCCATTGGTGTCAGCCCTAGGACCATTACTGGATGCAGTTTGTGGACCCTCTCTGCCACGTGTCTTTCTTTCAGCTGAATTGCCAAAAAAATTTATTTAAAAAAATGTTAAGTCAATATATCAAACGTGCAAAGTGAGATGGCAAAACCAAGATGTCTCAGCGAACAATTTCACTAAAGTTTCAACAGTACACGTATAATGCACACCCAAAATTGAAAAAAGAAAAAAGAAAGAAATTACATAAAAGAATTAAAGCTTCACAAGTCTGCAACATCTTAACTTTTCTACTTGGTAGATTATTACTCCATATTCCAGGAAAAGATAAGTTCAAGTTCGACATCACGTGTATTTGATTAGCATAATTTAAACAAATGGCTGTCCGTGTACAGGCACGTCAATTTTTCCAGCAATTGTAGATTTCTCCTTCATTTCAAGGCTATACTGTCAACGATTTAAATTAGCCTGTGGTACCCATATCCACACAACACATTAAAAAAAATGGCAACTCTCAAACCTCGTACAAGTCCCAAGCACTAGTTCACTAATTGACCAATTTTTGTCTTCTCTGATATCAATTTCTATTAGTAAAATGTATATTCTTTCTTGATTCATGTCAAACTTATGTAAACAAGTTTTGCTTATTACAGAAGTAGCTTACACTTGTTATGAAACATATGCCCCTTACCCTTATCCAAAGTCAAGACATTTTCTAATTGAATCCTTGTGTCCTAAAATCTGACAACTTGCATGTCCAACATTGAGACCCATAACCACGTCGGACACCCATAACCAAAGTCCGAGTAACATAGTTTCAAGAAAATGCAGTATCATTGGTGATGGTTTTTATGTTAGAAAGTGTAACCACAGTGCCACCCATGTAAAACTATTCGACTATACACAAGGTATGTTGAATTTCATGCAAAGAAATATAGAGAAGTATTGTAACAGAAAAAAATGGAGAACAGATTCACACTTTCCAAAATAACGAAGGAAGTGTCTAGAAATACTTTGAAAAGGGCAAAAATGCATCAACTTTCAAAATTCACGACAGTCTTGAGCAACCTCAAATAAATCAAATGCCCTGAAATTGGACTCTCTGGTGATCACCGTGCCTGAATAACCCACTAGAATCACAATTATTGTCCCACGTCTAAAGAATTGATCTCATCATATCTAACTGTGGTTTCTAAAATTTCAAGCACTTCAAAATTCATCAGCGGGCATCAAACTACTAAGTCTTACGGGGCAAACGAGTCATTTCAGTACATAGATGAATGTGTATACTTTTGTTAAATGAATGTCAAAGCTCCAAAACCTTATAACCAGGTAACTGGTCCATTATAAGTATAAAATGAGCACACCTCTTTGAAAACAATAACTAAAAGAAAGGGAGGAATAGAATGAGTAAGCTGGACATAATTTCACCTTTTTCCTCTTGCTTCTTTTTCTTGTCATAGGTACCCTCTGCTTTGGCAATGCAATCTGATTTTTGTTTGGAATATTGTATTCGCTGCCATCACAAAAAAATAAAAAAAAATAGAAACTCATAAAATACAAATTTTAGTCTAAGAAATATAACTCCAGAGCACATATATGTCAACAATGAGAAATCAGAAGTAAGCAGGCACAACAAGGAGAAAAGCTTATGAAATTATAATTAAAAACATGCCACCAACTCCACATGTAAAGAATCCAGCTAGCAATCCTTCTGAGAAAGAAGCCACTTTCATTCACTTTCAATATTTCATGCACGCAACTGTCATCAGAATCTGTCTAGTGAAGCATAAGGAATGACAATAATACGAAGTCGAACAGAGGAAAGTGCTAATGCAACAACTAAAATGACAAGTAAATTTTTAATCATGCCAACTACAGACCTAAAAGTAATTTCATATAGATACAAAATTAAACATGAATAAATGGTTTCTCCACAGAAGAAGAAAATTCAGCCGACAGGCTGGATCCTCTTTTTCTTTCCCATTTGGTGTTTTTTATTGGTCGGCAGGAGACCAAAATGGAATAATCGGACATGAAATTTGAATTTGATCAACAATTATCGACACCTTTAGCCCCTGTTTTAGCCCATTCTTTAAAAACTCATTTTTCCTCTAACTTATTTCCAACCACACATTCTCCTAATAAAATAACTTTACACGTAAACCCAACATTTTCCATACTTCTTAACCACACATTCTCAATAAAATCATTATTCTCCCAAAAAATGGGGCTTAAACAAACCATTAGTTTAATAGAGACTGTACAACAAACAATGAACAGCAAAATCAATGAATTTTCTTTAACTTATATCAAGAACCCAAAGGGGGAAAGGGAAAAAGAAGAATGGACGTACTTACACAGACAGCAAGTGGGACTATCTCCTAGCAAAGTTAACTTATAATAATAAACATGTATATATGATGCAACTCATTGTACCCACCATTGGTTTATCATAAAATGGGAAGTTTTGCATTTGTCGCACTGCATTGCTTGCAGCTGTAACTTCACTGAATACAACCCAAGCCTGTCCTCGAAGCTTGGCAGTTTTCAGTGCAACAATGTCCACAATTCTCCCATACTGTGAGAACAAGGCATAAAGAGATCTCTTCAACTCTGTCCAACATATTAAAGACAAGCAAGAAAATCAACCTCAAAATCATTACAATTAGATATATGGAACAAACATCAATTTACTTGATCTGCAGGGGGCAACAAATAGAGTAGACATCAAACATCTTTATCAAGTTTTCCACAAGTGAGAAAGGGGAATGCCAACCCCACCAAGCACAAGCATAACTAAAATGTAATAAGATGAAAGAAAGCCAAGCAATTTCAAGTCTTACCTATCTCTAAATTGATTAAATGGCCAGAAAGATAGCAATTTCTAAATAATTAAAGAAGGAACGAGGTTGTAGAAAGTGTTGATGGAAAAGGTTTTAGGAAAGAGGTTAAATCACAAATATAAAGAAGAAGGGAAAAAACGTAAAGGCAATTATCATCTTGACAAAATGCTCTAATCT
Source organism: Fraxinus ornus (assembly GCA_903798235.1). Lineage (NCBI taxonomy): Eukaryota > Viridiplantae > Streptophyta > Magnoliopsida > Lamiales > Oleaceae > Fraxinus > Fraxinus ornus. Next base: position 1,384 of record CAIGRF010015131.1, on the reverse strand, counting down.
AATTTAAAGCAAGTGAATCTGTCTCCTAAAAAACTTAATTTACAACAAGCATGTATCCATTTCATGCATACATATGTAATAGACCTTATACCAACATATCTGAAACTTTGAGCCCAGTGCTTAAAAAATAAAAACTTAGAACCTGTTTTGAGTCCCATTTTTTTTTTTGCCAAGAGATTGATGGAAAATGTGTGGTTAAAAAATAAGAAAAAGCTTTGGGATGCGTGTAATATTATTTTATTGAAAAATGTGTTGTTGAAAAGAAGAAAGAAAAATATATTTTGGAAATAATGAGAATTAAACAAGGGCTTAAAAAAAACTGACACAACAGTAATAAAATGCAAAATCAAATTCGTAAGAGATGATCTAAAGAAGCTGATATGATGTTATGCTAAAAATTACAATTTTATTTCCATGAACCCTGTGTCATGTTCAGTAAAGGCCTCACACTAGCTTGATCTCATGGTAAAACGAGGTCAATCATTATTTATAAATAGTACTTTGACAGATAGATTGAATTTTCTATTAGTTCAAGCTACCCTGCGGCTATGCTTATGAATCATGATTTACTGATATTGTGTTTCGCGGCAAGGATTTACCAATTTTGGGCCTTGGGATCAAAATCAGAAAATCATGATCCTGATTTTAATAGTGAGTTTTCCAAAACAACTTCCAAGGGGCCAATTCCACATCCAAAACACAAGCACCAGCAAAACATGAAACTCCATTCACCCGATGAGAGAATGAGGAAGGAGAAATTATTATTCTTAGTCAAAAGAAATAGCAATTACACCAGAGAATCATAAGTCGTACACAAAACCCAGAAGCTTCAGTTGCACCTCATTAAAGCTAATACAAACCCCAAGTTATGAATTTTAAATGATAATAGCCAGGAACAAATAATAACATTTTACCCCAAGGATTGGTACAAGACTCTCACAGCCCAAAATCCAGAACACCACAACCAAAACAACAAACATTCATAGCTACCGGTACACTGCCCACAATGAAATTGCAATGAAGGCGAGAAAACCCATTACAGGGAATAAAAACCAAGAAAAATATATGAAACTAAAGCTTAACCAACGTATTGATAAAAGATTTTCTGACCAATTATGTTTCATGAAAATTCTAAAAATTTATAGCTATGAAAATCTGGAGTAAGATAATACTAAAAGAGCAAAAAGGTGAAAAAATAACCTTCTTTCTTGACTTTCTCATTGAGGTTCTTTATGTATATAGTCTGGTTCGGTGGTACGTCACCTCTAAGCATTGTTGCTAAGCAAGCACAGATTGCTGCTGTGCGAAAGCTAGGGTTTGTGTGAGAGGTAGACAAGAAAGACGGGATTAGGACTAAAGTGAGGAACACCGAAAACTTGAAGGG
>CAIGRF010015127.1:3254-14423 GCA_903798235.1 Fraxinus ornus | reverse complement strand
TGCAATCTTGTTCTTTATGTAGAAGATTATATAACTTCATATAACTACAACAACGGAAGAGACTACGATATGAAGAAGTGACAAAAGATAAGTTTCTCATTTTATTTTGTTTGTTTCCATTGATTGAATTTGAGTTTCATCATGATTTTTGTTCTATATGTTGCTGGTCATAATTTTGATTTCTTCTCCATTCCTCTCTTAGGGAAAATATTCACAACATCTTTTGCGTACAAGGTGTCTTGTCCTAGGAGCAACTAGATGTTTTAGATATTGAGCTCAACAAAATAATTGGCATGTAAGCAATTTTGTCTGTTAACTCATCATTTCTAGAGTTTTGCTATGTTACCATTCATGTCCCCAATAGGGGGCCGCAATGTAGCCATTTGGTCACCCATTATATCAACCTTTATGGTAACATGGCAAAACTCTCATTTCTATTAGATGACAAAGAGAAAATAACGACATTCACGACATTAAGTTGAAAAACTAGCAAAAGTACGGAGACCGTTCTGGTTTTTTTTTTTTTTACCCGTATCAAATACATTGTGCAAAGAAAATGATTATTACATAGACAAAGTCCCTCGTATTAGATAATACTATGTGATGTTTGTAGTTCACAAAATATTTCCCAATTTACAGTCGAGAAAAATGTCAAACACTAAACTGTATTTTTTAAAATGATCTTCTTTCTAATTTGATACCAGCATGTTCGATATGTTATATTGGATCGTAGGCACTAGAGATGAGTTGGTGTGGAATATTGCTATAGTTTATGGCAAACGTACTATCCACCATATACTATTCAAAATCAAGTCGCTCCTGCATTATACATCCACCCAATTAAAATGCTCCAGCATCAACTTGAACATTGAATCTCTAGCTCTAGAGCCACCGGTCCACCACTTTGTTCAAAAAGTATAACTCACGACAAGTCGACAACGGTACAATCCACACTATTTTACCCAAAATAAAGTCTAATAAACCCCACTGCGTTTGGGCACTTTCTTCAATTGTGATCCAAATCAACATTCGCAAGTTTCAATGATTTGTTGATTGCATATTTTTTTTCTTCGTTCTTTAAACTTCCTCTACATCATGAGACTGAGGAGTTTAAGCTAAGAGTTGGAGTCGGTGCAATCGGCAAAGGCAGGCAATTGGGATGAGTGTTACAGCCATTGGAAAAGAAGACAAGTGTTTTTTTTTTTTTTAATATAATATCAATATTTTTTTATGTTAATTAAAAAACTTTGATATAACGTGCCTGTTTAAAAATTTGACTTTTTAATGATAAAATATGACTCTTATCCAATAAAACTATTGAAGTCGAAATAACATGGGGACCGTTGAATAATTATATTCACACCACAGTTTTTATTTATTACATCACATTTTAATTGTATATAAAGTTTTTAATCTCTGTTCATTATAAAACTTATGTCATTAACGATTTTTCATATCATTTTTATCATCAAACTTTCCATCAGATAACATATTTTATATTTGATAATATTTTTATGTCGAAAAATTCGTTAAAATGACGTAAAGTAACTTATTTTTTCATTATATTTTTTTTTAAAAAATAAAATAAAAAGTGAAAAACAAAATATTTTTCACTCATTTCAAAGCATGAAAACAATATATTTTGATATAAATTATCGTCAATGATGAGACGTACTAATTAATAGAAAGTTGAAGATAAGAATTTAGCGGAAAAAAAAAGGAAATAATTACTACAATAATCAAAGATTGAAAAAAAATATATATATATTTTTCCCTCGTTTTAAAATGTGGAAATAAAATATTTTTATATAAATTATCATAAAGGATAAAGAGTATTAATTAATGGTGGGTTTCAAAGATAAGAATTCAACGGAAAAAAAATTAAGAAAATAATTGTTATAATGATCAAAGATTGAAGAATTTAACTACAATTATAATATAATGTATTAAATAAAAATTGTGGAGTTAATATAACTACCATTTTCCTATATATATAAAAAATTATCATTAGAAGGGAAATTGCAGTGCTTTTACTATTTAGTGCTAATTTCCTGGGCTCATTTCTATAAAAGATTTCCAAATTTCCCAAATAATCTCTCTCTCTCTCTCTTTAATGGAAAACGACTACTCCAATAAACCTCTGATTCATCAACAAAAAGCTTCAATTATTGTTTGATTTTGTGAATTAGCTTCTGAAATTCTCATCGGAGTAGTTAGTAAACATGCAACCTCGTAGTAGAGAAATTCCAGCCATGAATGTTAATTCATTGCTAAACCTCCCAGAAATTCATAATCATCAAAATGGCGAAACCCACATCGATCCGACGTCGTCCCATGAAGATTTTCTCGAACAAATGCTCTCCTCCAACTCCTCCTTTCCCTGGGAGTTCTCCGCCGCTGCAGAGCCCAGCCAAACCGACGATCAGTCGCCTCAACCGAATATGCTTAGCCATTTCGATGACCAGTCGGCGCTGTTGGCTTCGAAGCTGAGGCACCATCAGATCGGCGACAGCGGTGCCGCTGCCAAATCCTTGATGTTCCAGCAGCAGTTGATGTTGTCTAGAGGACTCGCAGGCAACGGGCTCAGATCGCCGGCCGGGACGGAGAGTGGACTCCTGCCGGTTCCTTCGAGTCATAATGGTCATCACGACGTCGTAAATGGGTCCTCCAAATCTGCTAACTTGGTCAGCTTATCGTTTAATTCTCCTTTTTTTTTTTTTTAATAAATAACTATTTAATTTTACTTAGAAAATCAATTTTTTAATTATTGACTAAATTCAATATTAATGCAGGCAAATGAGGCACTATACAATGGTTTCATTGAATCTCTTGGTCAATCTTCAAATCAACCTCCAAATTTTCACCATCCTCAGGTTTGTAATACATATATACTCAAAAAAACGTCACAATAGTCTCCAATCTCCTTGTTCCTGCTATTTTATGCAAGTAGTAATATGACTTTGATTCTTGGTTTTTATATATGCTTGTGTATTATAGGGAGAAGCAATTCAGGCCCAGAATTTTTTAGCTCCGGCTGCAATGGCAGCAGCAATGAATCAGCCGGATGGTAATGGAGGAGGGACGCCTCCTCAGCCGAAGCAGAGGGTGAGGGCACGGAGAGGACAGGCCACTGATCCTCATAGCATTGCTGAAAGGGTACGCAGTACAATCGTAAAGTGAATTCGAAGGGATGTGTTCAAATATCGTCCATCCAGTTAACTTGCCATCAGTTTTAATTCTCTGTTCTAACATTTTCAGTTTTCGTATTTTTTGTTTTTGATTCTTAATGGCGAAATGAAATGTGGGCAGTTACGTAGAGAGAGAATTGCGGAGAGGATGAAGGCTCTGCAGGTGCTCGTGCCTAATGCCAATAAGGTAATTTTACAACCTCCCTCCTTATCTACATTCTATCAACAGTAGAAAAGATGATGTCTTCATTTCTTCTAAATTCTAGAGTTGGTTTTATGAACGTTCTTCGTTGGATATCAATGTATGAAATCGATAAATACACGAATAATCTTCTTTTAATTTATTAATAATAACAAAAAATAAGGAATCAAACACTTGTTATTTCTTAAGAATATACTAAAACAATAGATTTAACAAGAGTTTAGAGACGGTTGATCATAAACATTTATATATCTAACTTGAAGGGTGTTGAAGCTTCGATGCAAATTCCTTTGTTCTTTCTATAATTTATATTTTGAAGAACTTGTTGGTGATTAATTGCATAAACAAGTAAAGATTCCAGTTTTTGCTAATTAATTGCATTCTCACGTGTAAAAATGTGAGTGACACGAGTTGACTAGTAAATTGAGTGGAATATGTTGGGTGATATGTCTATCTTTCTGTCCGTACTTGAAAGTAAAGCTGGAAAGGATATTATATTATATACTCCCCCCGCCCCCATTCATATAGTCTGATTTTGCTTTTCACAAGGATTAAGAAATTTTATTTAATGTTATTAGAAAAACAATTTTTTTCAAAAACTTTCCTAATTTACCCTTATTTAATTATTAATTAAATTATTATTGAAAGTAATAAAGAAATAAGGGTATATTAGTAAACGAACAAAATAAAACATTCTCAATAAAGAAACAAAACTATATAATTAGGACAAGAAAATAAGGAAAGTTGGCCTATATAATTGGGACGGATGGATGAAGTACTAATTAAAACATTTAATTAGCAGTAATCGATGTTATCGATAGTGCTAATAATTATTTGATAATGTTAGGGATAAAATTAATGAGATTAACATGTGTTTGGGATGTGGAATGACAGACAGACAAGGCTTCAATGCTTGATGAGATCATCGACTATGTCAAATTCCTCCAGCTTCAAGTCAAAGTACTTTCTCTCTCTACTTATTTTCATATTATATTCTTTATTCTGTTTAATTTGATTTAATAATTCTATGGATTCTTTTTGGTTTGACAAAGTGTTATGGACAAGATAATATTCAAATCTTGGGGTTTAGATCAGAAGATGGGCTGTAGTGCTTTCTTTATTCTCGTGTATTATGATTAAAGCTGTAAAATTTAACAAAGTTTTATTCTGATGGTCAACTTAGTGTAATGTTTTCTTTTGCTTGACCTTTATAATTTATATTTTCGTTGCCCATTTTGTGTTCAGGTTTTGAGCATGAGCAGAATGGGAAATGCTGCAGGTGTTGTCCCTCGAGTCACTGATATCTCTATGGAGGTAATCGAAATCGAGTTCTTTTATATCGTGTTAGCAACACGAGTACTAAGGACTTGTATCCGCCACCCACGTGATTCGTTGTCATATAAGTACTCGCTTATTTGATTATTGTAGGTTTATGAATATTGATAATAAGGGACTTCCATCATTAATATGTAGTTTTACAATCTTGAATACGCATTTATAAACATTTAGCTTAGTGAAGCATAGTCGTGAAATTGTGTACAGGGAAGAAGTAGTAAAGGAAACAACAACGATGGCATGAAGGCAACTGAGCAGCAGGTTGCGAAGTTGCTGGAGGAGGACATGGGCTCTGCCATGCAGTACCTCCAAGGCAAGGGTCTCTGCCTCATGCCCATTTCACTAGCCAGTGCCATGTCCACTGCTACAAGTCACTCAAGGAATCCCATGGCCGGTGGACCCTCCTCCCCTAGCATGTCGGTTTTGACAGTCCAGTCCGCTACAGCAGGTGGCAATGGCGGTGGAGAAGCTTCGGTTAAAGATGTAGCCTCTTCTGTTACTTCTAAGCCTTGATTTTAGTTCGACGTCATTGTAATGGCATGGACTTGGTATCATTTTAGGGGGAGAGTAAAGTAGAGAGAGTGTTTTCGTAACCTATATAAACTTTTAAATAAGGGTCTTTTCTTATTTGGGTGCATGACAGGACACCGTATTTTAGCTATACTTGACCTCTTTGAGCATTAATTTAATCTAACAACAGTGCAGGTTTATGCTTTGTGCTTTAATACGATATAAGAATTGATTCATCATTTGTTCTTATGTTTTTGGCCACGTTATTACTGGTCAAAGTTAAGAGGAAAGAAAGTGAAGGCCCCGACATTTATTAGTTGAAATTAGTCGATGTTTGTGTCTCGACTCAACCCTAATTTAAAACATTATCGTAAATAATTGCACAATCAAATAGAGACACGGTTCGCAATTAGATTGGAACACAGTTCATGAGATAGTAGTGGAGAATTTTTTACATTTTAATACCTCGAAAAGAGATAAAACTTGGGGCTAAACAACAAAATCGTCGACCGCAAAAATCGAACTGAAACTACCTTTTTGAAAACGTTGGTTTGGATTCACATGGATTCGTCGACGTTTTGGTTTTGGTTTTAATCTTTGCAAACCTTTTTAAAAAAAAATTAAAAAAAAATAATTTAAATTTTATCCAACTCAATTAAAACTAAGCACATCTCGTTAAAAATATACATTCATACTAACAAACACAATTAAACTCGATATCTAAATAGATCATTATCCATCCCATTAATTTGTACCCAAATATCTATTGGTCATCATAAGTGTGAATGCAGAACTCCCAAATTGGGTGAAGTGTTGAACAATTGCTGTTAAGCCATATTTATCGACCGTCCATTATAATTGAGTAAACAGTTATATCTAGATTTTAATTCAAGCATTTATTTTCTTTTTGCTAATAATTTTCTCGAATTTCGGCTAAATTTTCATATCAGTTCATCCAATTTTTCTTATATTTTGGTAATTGTCTGCTATTTTTTTTATACATGTGTTGTTTTGTTCTAATTTGTGCCTCGTCCCCTTAAATTTTTTAGCTAACAACATTTTTTTGTTTATTTGCAACTCAATTTTTGGTCACATCACTCAATTACGTATTTATATTTTAACTTAATTTCTAGATTTTACTAATAATTGCTAGAATGATTTTGTGGATTATTTAAATGATCATTTTGAAGATTCGATGAATAAGCTTTTCGATATATTACTTTGATGGAAATTGAATACAAATAAATATAAAAATTATCCCTCCAAATTGCTAAAGATGTGTTAGTTATTTATATATCTACAATCGTTTCTGAGTGTACATTTCCTGCTAGTGGTCGGATTCTTGATTTTTTTAAAGTTTGTTGAATACAAATATAGTTGAAGCCATGATTTAACTCGTCAAAATATTTGGATGATGTATAAGTATTGAATGATTCACAAAATGTTATAGAAGGTATTATCGTATTTGATCTTTTTATCATTTTCTTTTATTAATTGTTTCAATAAATCCAGGTATTATATTCTTATATTTATCGAAATAATGAATTATATGTTACAATTACAAATGTTGCGCCAGCAATAACAACTTTGGCTTCAAAATGTTTCTATAATATTGTTGCATTATATTGATTATAATTATAGAACTTTGGCTTGAAATATTTTTAATAATACAATTTATGTTTTAACGTGAAATTTTATTCTAATATTTATGATTTAACTTATTCGATGTATGTTATTTTTTTCTTTGTTAAACAGTAATTTTAAACCAAATCAAACAAAAAAAGTGGTTTGGTTTAAAAAATGAAAAAAATTCAAACTACTTTAAGTGGTATGATTTGAAAATTTGTTGTAAATCGTTCAAATCGAACTGTGTTCATCCAAACCTATTGATCTCGAACTTCTTTGTTGGTGAAGAAGCTCAAGGAATAAGCATAAGTTAATAGACATTATAAGGAGAGAAGAAGATAACTAATGATGGCTAAGGGTGAGAAAGATGAATACGGAATTTAAGGATCAAAACGGAGTCTTATCTTACGAAAATGGGCAGGCAGACAACTTTAAGTTGCTTTATCCTTTTACTTTTACTTTTACAATTTCTTTAGTGTTTTCTCCAACTTATTGAAATTCTTTGATTGATGATCCAATTTCGTGTTTGGTTTGTTTTTAAATTATATCAACCTATTATTCTCTGACTTGTGTAAAGTGGAATCTTTCAAGAATTGGTTGGAGTCAACGAGCCACTTTTTTTCTTTTTTACTTTAATTTTTTTAAGAGAAAGTAATTAGGTGAACCAAACAATATAAAAAAATCCATCAATCATGCTTGTCTATTAGAATCTTTTTTTGATGACAAAATATCACATGACGTTCTATCATTCGATTGTTTAAAAAATATAATCAACACCGCCATCCAATCATTTTTTCGCCACAACTTAAATTTGTCATCCAAGATGTTAAAAACATCTGGCGTAACAGCATTATTCAAAATCCATTTTTAGGGAGACATTGAGTCCCTCCGTGTAAACAAATTTGTGACTTAATTTACTTAAGAGTCCGTTCGTGTCTTCTAATTTTGCTTATGCTCTTATTTGTACTTTTGTTTTTTATTAAACAGCTTCCTGAAATGTTACATTAATTTAATTTTCTTTAAAAGTTCTTTTAATCAAATAAAACACTTTTAGAAAATTATTCAAATATGTTTAAGTACGACATCTTGATCTCAACATAAGCTTTTAACTTTTCGTACACTCAGTCAAACCGACTCTTATCCTGACTAAAGATTAATTCCAATTGAGCAGTCAAACTTATACGTTAGTCAAAATCTATGACGACTTGTCCTAATCACTTAATCTTAACTTATTATCTTAGCCCGTATTTGGTAGAAATTAAAATCTAGATTTTACTCTAAGTTTAAGTCAAAATCAACAATTAATTTTAATCGCATATTTGACTGAATCCACAATTTTTCAATCACATATTTCATCAATTTTTATCAGAATTTAGTAAATATTTTATTTTAATACCCACCAAATGGGTGTTTATTATACTAGTTTCATTAATTACCTAATGATTGAGATTTGTTTTGTCCATGATGAAGCTTTTTTCATTAGGTTGCAGTTAATCAAAATTCGTCTGCATGTTATGAACCCACTTATGTATTGTTGCTATAAGCTTTAGGAAAAAAAATATTATTTTAGACTTTAGGAATCAAAAGGGAGATATGAGACATTGAAAAAGTGATCCTATATATTTAAATTTAAACATTAAAATTTGTTTCGAATGAAAGAGTGTTACCAAGAATCTACACAGAATGAGAACTCTATTGGTTATCCATAACACAATTTACCTATTTATCCGAAAATAAAGAATCTCAAAATGCAGTAGTCAAAATTATAAAGGCCCAAACATCTCTTCTTCGGTTTGTATTGGACTAGAATTATGCGTGATCGAATTGGCACATTGTGCTCATTAACAAGTATCAATAGTTTTTTTTATTTTTATTTTGTATAAATGTATTATCTCCCTCGCTGGAAAGTGAAAGGTAAGTGCATTCTTGTTACGTGTTCATGTGAAACATAGGCACATGAATACTATTGTAGTCATATGCATGTTTACATAATATGTGATGCCAATGAACAAGATGTTGAAAGTGAGTAATTCGACCCTAAAATCACTTAATAGGTGAATAATCCAAAATTAAAATTATCAATTAAAAGTAACAAGTCACTTTTTAATTATTCTAAATATTTAGTCTATCAAGTCAATTTTACCATATGCTGAATTACTACAATAATAATTAAAACAATAAATTACGCAAGAATTGTTGATGGAGAAAACCCTCAACTGAGTAAAAACTATGGGATCAAGTTAGTAACTTCCATTATAAACAATAAAAACTTACAGTGTGATTTAGCCTAGAAACCACATTAGACTTGTTGATCTAATTCATGCAATCTCCAAGACCCGCTAGAACATATTTCACTCACTTGCTCCCGATCTTTTGGAGTTGTCTATCTCCCTTTGATAAGTAAGAACACATTGTTCTTGTACTCTTCATGTGCTTACGGTCCATCCCCACTCAACCTTCAAAAACCTCTGAAAACTATTGAGAAAGTACCTTCTTAATTATATCTAGGAAGTTGGTGTTTTGGTTATTTGAATATGATGTTTTTCCCAGCTCGTGGTTGATTAATCTCAAGAACCAAAAGTTTAATCTCAATGTTTGAATGTGTTCTTGGATTTTGGATTGATGTAATGAGAATGTAAAATAATGAATAACCACTTACAGAAAAACGTACTGACATTGAATATTTATAATAAGATGTATTTAGGTAATATAAGCTAGATAGAACTCTTGCAAAACACAAACTATGATTTCTAGGAAAACACTGTCATTCGAGCTTCAGGCTAGCGACAGGCGAGCGAGAAGTGTGTTGCTCGAGCGATAGGCGGGCAACAATAATTCTAGTTTTTTCGCTAGAGTATCAGCTGGGCGACAAGATAACGTAAATCCGCCGACTCTTTCTCCTTTCCATATTCGACATCAAAGACTCCTAGTTCATCTATACAACCATCCAAAAGATTACTTGACTTTTACAACTCTTTTATAATAATCTTTTGTCTAAAGAATTGCCAATACAACATAGATCCTAACAAAATTTCTCTTTGATATTATGTGTCAAAACTATATAATACAAGTCAAGAATGTAAAAACAAACTAATCTACCCAAACTCAAACTGAATGTCTATCTCTTGCATTCCTTGAAATATGTTTTCTGAAATCAACAACTCAAATACCAAGTGTAAAAGCACGTGATATAGAAAATATAATAATTGAAACAGACTATCATAAATATGCTAGTTAGATTGAGAAGTAATAGCAATGTTAATCAAAATATCAACTGAAATATTAATATCACAAAACGTCAAAATTCAAAAAAACTAAGCATTTAAAAAATGCAAAAACTCTCAATATTACATCTCTCCCTTACTGCAAAACTCTCCAAAATTAAAATTAAAATGCAATGTCACTAATCTTTCATCCTTTTTATCACAAATGACACACGAAGCTATATAAGCAATATATAATAATTCAAAGATGTTCTTGATAGCATGGACAAGTATAATCAATGATCAGTAAACTTTCCCACATATTCAATTCAAGTTTAAATAGAGTAAATTATATGAGTGACTCACGTGTATTAAGTGACACTAATTCATTGTGATCAAGACTCCAAAATCTTAAATTTGTGAGAAAGGACATGCTAAATATCAATATTAAATAAGTTTATTCTCATAATAATGAAAACCAAACCAATAATGCATATTATGACCTATAAATGAAGCTCATTTTTCATGTATTTTATTATTTTCTCCCCCCGACTTTGAGCATATATACATTTTCGCACAATTTTTATTTTTCACATCTTATGTACAGACTCTTATCCATTAAGCCGCTAAGATGATCCCTATAACTAGTTTTTGGCCGATAACTTCAAGTAAGTTGATCATAGGGCATCAAGTTATGAGAAACCCCTCGAGTTTAATTACTCGAGTCAAATGAACGTCGAAGAAGAGTATAAGATGAAATATCCTTTCTTATTTGAGAGGATATACTAGAGTTTAGGTCTACTAAATTAATGTCAATTCATGTTAAAGGTCACCTTACCATTAGATGACGACTATCTCAAATCTCACACATGAGTTCAAAATGTGCTCACAAGATCATGGTGTGTGCAATGTTGATGGTACATGAAGAAACTTATACTAAGTACTTCACATAAACTTAAACAAAGTAATGGAAAATATGCTACAATATATTAATTAAACTCATACTTGGTCACAACACACATGTTCAAGTAAATCGTATGTCATGATGTAGTAAAAAAATTCACTTATTTTTTTAAAAAAATCAAACAACCTATATAAAAAAAAA